>JAEANM010004077.1:3951-21337 GCA_017656035.1 Myanophis thanlyinensis
ACACACACACAGAGGAAATCTGTCTGCCTATTTTCCAGTGTAGTTTACAACTAAGATTTCTGATGTTCTGACATCAGAAATAAGCATAACTGGCATTGTTGTCAAAAATCAGCCAAAATTAATTACTACTACTGCATATTGTGATATACTTACTCATTTGATTTATATCCTGCCAATTTTAATTGGTTCATGGTGGTTTACAGTAAAAATGTAAAAGATCCATTATAAGGAACAGTAAAGCATCTATAGAAACAGGATTCGAACAAATGTAACATTAGAACATCCATAGGTTTAAAATATTTTAAAATTTTAAATAACTAAACAGTAACAACAATAAAGCTGACGGCATAAATATACTATAGAAGAGCCACATAGAAGAGATTTATTTACTTCTTTCCTGAATTTTGTGAGAGAGTTGGTAAGCCTTCTGTTAATATGAAAGCTGGTCCATAATTTTGACACTACAATAGAAAAGCTTTGACTTCTGAGAATAATCGCCCGTTCCTCTTGGTAATGGGATATTGGTAGTACAGAAGTATGTTGTTCTGGAAATATTTAGGTGCCAAGCCATGAAATGCTTTTTAGGTGAAAACTATCATTTTACATTGTATCTGGAAACTAGACAGGAACCAGTATAAGATCTGAAGTATCATTATGTTATGTTGCTGATGGCAAAATGTAATAAGGTAGCTTCTTCTGAGATACTTCATTTCTGAGATTACCTGTGAACAGTGACTGGGAAATTAGATATCCTTGCTGCTGCCACCATCTATTTCTTATAGACTTCCCCATCACACCTTTGAGGGAACCAGGAAATGATAGAAGGGGAAATTCACACCCCACTCTAAGTTTGGTTAAATTTTAGGAAGGGAAACTAAATAAAAGTTTTGAGACGTGATATTTCAGCCAAGGTAGAAGGCAATTTGTCAACTCTAAGATTCAAAAAATCAACTTTATTAAAGGTAACGAAGATAAGATTCCACACTCATACATAATACAAAGAGATAAATCCTAATGCAATTCTAGCCTATAATAGAACAACTCTCATTTGCCAGCCTTGCCTGAAGTAACCTCTCTCATCTAGTACTCCAGTCACTTCCAAAACCCCCAAACTATTATTTCTCAGAACCAGATTGAACCGTCTTCTTTTCCTCTATTGGTTCTGAGGGTAAGGTAACTATTTCTGGCCACATATGTCTGTTTTATTCTCTTTTGTTTCGTTATGACAAACTGCTCCCAACTATACAGAGGCTGTTCAGAAGCTAGGTCACTGTATTTGGACCAATTATAGCTTCTGTGTAGTCTTTAAAGTTCAGTTTTGTGGTGATAAAGTCACTACAGTTAGGTTCCTTTGCACTAAATAAAACTAAGCACCTAGCGAGTTAGTTAGGAAAAGGCTTTATGGGCATGGCCTTCATCTGCTACTTTATCGTGAACTATGAGTCCAAGATAATCTCAAAGTCACAGATCAGCTCTTTCAGAGATAATTCTTCTCTATCAAGAAACAACACTGGATGCATAATATTGCCCCATCAAGTATAAACTCTGTCTCCCTAGGGTTTATTTGTTCTGCCTTATCTAGACACTTTTAGGCTCCAGACACGGGGAAATAACCTTCACATTGTCTCCAGTCCAACCCGGAGTGGCTATACTACTAAGCTGGGTATCATCAACATACAGAAAGTTCTCAAATTATGACTACAATTGGGCCCAGAATCATGGTCACTGAGTGAAATGTTCATTAAGCCACATGACCACTTTGCACAATGACTACAGTCCCAGTTGTCTCAGTTGTAATCATTAAGCAGAGTGTTGGAAAGAGAGCCCAACCCTCCCACCAAACTCTACAGGCCTGGGTTCTCTCCCTGTTCCATTGGGGAGAATGTGAGAAATATCTTGACATGCTGCAGGAATGGACTTCAAGTTGGCAAAACTGCTAGCAAACAGGATCATTCGGAGGCTTCACCCCATAGTCTTACCATGTTATGGCAACAGACCATTAAGAAAGAATAAGATCTCATTGCTGAATAAGATCAAAATGGAAGGGAAATTTTCACAAGGCTTGAGCAGATAGAGGTTAAGCCAGGGATGGGCAAACTTTTTGACTCACGGGCCACAATGGTTTCTAAAATTTGACAGAGAGGCCGGGCCAGAATAGGAGAATGGTGTGTTTGTGTGAACTAATATAAATTAAATGTAAAAACCATTACATGAAAAGATTTGGCCTTTAACAGGCAGCAAAACACCATTGTACTTAGTTTATTGGAAAAAATGTTTTCCAAATTTATTAATTTAATAATGGGTCTTCCTCAAAACTGCAGGGTTCCTGTTAGTAACTAGTTCGGTTGGCCGGATTAAAAAGCCCAACGGGCTGGATGTGGCCTGCAGGCCATAGTTTGCCCATGTCTGGGTTAAGCACTCAGTGATAAAATAGCACCCATCTGATAATGTTTGGATATGCTGGGAAGGGAAAAACTGTAAATAGAAACTTTTTTGGTTCTTCTTGCAGCAGTAATTCTCCTGATCACTATCCCCATAAATCCGAATACAGCTTCTTTTTTAAAGCTTATTTTATAAGTTGGACAAGATTTTGATTTTAAAAAAATCATATTCATTTTGAAAAGTATTATATATTATAAAGAATTATATAATATATATTTAATAGATACTGCGCTTATGGAAAGAATATGAATTAGCAATAGTTATTATTAACTATGGGAAAAGGTTATTGGATTGCTCACAAGCACCATCCCAAGTGACTGTAACTGGAGAAGGAGCAGATGAAGTACTAGAAGAAGAGGTAATTGCTCTTGTTTTTCATTTCCTGTCTCTTTTTATATGATTTATGATATGTAGATAGAAAGAAAAGGTGAACTAATTAAGTCTTTAAGGGGTTAACAAAACTCAAGTGGATGTTGCATGGTCTGTCTGTCTGTCTGTTTCTCCTTCTCTTCTTTTGTATAGTTTAATATTCTGTCCTGTAGTCTGAGACAAGCAGAAAACTCAGAATGGGGATTAGAGCTCTATGTGGATAGTTTGATATAGTGGCATCTTTTGGGTTCATAAGCTGTACATAGAAACAGGAGGTAACATAATCAAGGATGTGGTAGGTTATATATTTTCCATTTAAATAAATGTATTTACAATAAAACAACTACAACTAATCCTATGGAACAAGTCTACTAAGAATATGGTAATGGAAGATCTTATTAAAAGTAAGCAGCTAGGTAGAAGGAGAAAATGATGAAAGTAAATGGTTGGAAAAGGAGCAGGATAGACAGAGAAGCCATTTTAAAGAGGAAGGATAGTAGCTTTCTCTCTCACTACCTTTATTGCACAGAGGGTGAATGTCTGGAGTGAAGAATTTCTTCTGTTCATGAAAGATCTCTAGACAAATGATAAAAGATAAACATGTCTTTGAATGCTCTTTACTACATGGATTCATCCATGCAGTTCTCCTAGCAACTGACATGATCTAACAGTCAATTTATAGTTTAACTTTCCAATCTAGCCTACAGCCTGGAATTCCATGATGTTTTTTTATCCAAGTATTAACTAGGTCTGATTCTATTTAGCATTAGAAGTTAGATACAGGAAGTCCTTGTTTTAGGATCACAGTTGGGACCAGAATTTCCGCGTTTAAATGATGTGATAATAAAATGAGACTTCATATGACTGCATTGCTTAGCAGTGTCAAACCTAGCAGTTCCAGGTGCAATTGTAACTCCAGACTTGTGGGCTACATGTGGGAAGCAGAGAGAATCTCAGAGTTTGGTTCCCACAGGGAGGTGGAGGTAGTTTGGAAGGCCTGGCACATGCAACATGTGCAAGTTAAGAGACTGTGGCATGAGTTCAGGGAGGCTGGAGAAAGGGTGTATGTGTATATTTGTGAGTGCAGGGAGATCAGGAAAAGAATATGGTATGAGCTGGGGCTCCTTGGTCCACTGCAGCTCTGAGGCTGCAAGAAGCCGCTGCAGCCTGGAGGATCCTAGCAATGCAATATAAAGCTGCTATGCTCTGGAAAGCCCCAGCAGTACAGTACAAAGTTGTTGTGCACAGGGAATCACAAAGAACCTTTGCAGTGTGTCACAGCTCTGGATCTACAAGAATTGCTCAAGCTGCAGACCAGCATGAAGACCAGTGCCACCCCAATAATATGGTGCAAAGAGGCTTCTTAGTGTGCTGTAGCTCTGTAGAAGCTCATAACCTATAGTGCAAAGTCCAGCCCAGTAGAATGCTGGAAAGAGATTTCTTGCCACACTAGGAAATTGCAGCTGCCCCAGCCCAATCATAGTCAACCTTGCTACTCTGTACTCTGAGGCCCCTTCTGCCCTGCATTCCACTACCCCAGGTACATCCAAGCAGATGGGAGTGAGTTAAGGTGCCCGTGTGATGTTAATTGCTGCCTGCCTGCTAGTTGTCCAAATTTTGATCATGTGACCACAGGACTTTAGCAGTGGCCATAACTACGATGACCAATTCTAAGTTTCTGTCTTCGGTGCCGCCATGATTTCTTCACTGCCGTCATTCACGGAATGAATGATTGTTTAAGAAGGGCAATCTGTAAGGTTGGTTAGGGTTGCTCCTTACTGAAACCAAAAAACAAATGGAGACTCTGGAAAATTAGAAATCACAGTTGGTGAGTGGATTGGGAGATTTTATTGTGGATATTTTCCCTCTGCTTGTGGAGGGAAATGAGAAATGAATGAGATTAGTATGCACACTGAACAGGACTAGAAGACTAGTTTATATAGAATAAATAGAACCTCGACATAGCAATAACTTATACATGTATAACTGGAGGTGAGAGCATGGCATATTCATAGATTTATGTTTCCAGAATAAACAGCATAGATTTTTGTTTATTGAGCCCACTTTACTATAGTTTTGAGGGCTAGTTTATTTATTTTTATACTGCCTTTATTTTTTTTACAAGCAAGTAAAGATGACAAACATATCTATTGTCCCTACAATTTGACCACAACGACTCTATGTGGCTTAAATCTTAGGGCATCATTGATTTCATTATCATATGGTCTGGAATTCAAATGAAATACAACCTGGTTAGATTAGATTAAAGTGAAATAGAAATATTTACTGTTTTGTTTATTATTGACCTGCTGATATTTTTTGCCTTAATTCTTCAGCTACCTAAGTGCTATATAAAATGGTGAATTAATTTGTTATTATAGATTCCTTCTAAAAGGCTGAGAGCACAAATGCGTGCAATTGGAAAAGTAAATGAGAATTTAGAAGTTCTGGAAAACATGCTTCTGAGACTGATAAAAGCAGGTATATATTTAATATGTATATTTGATCCTAATGCCACTGTTACCATTAAGATGATATATTTAAATATGTTAAACCTGTTAAGCATATTAAGCATTTCATGACATATCCTAAATATGTTAGGTACACTTATTCTTTTTTTAAATATGGAATTTAAAATCTCTCAATCTGCAAAGCTGTTTTTTTCTACGTAGATAATTTTTTTTATTCTTGCACATAACATTTTAGTTGCAGTCATTTCTGTGGTTTTCAAAGAAACTTACTTTGTATTTAAATAACAAAATAATCTAAATATCCTGATTCTATTTAAGTACTTTCTAAACTTTAGTATAATACTAGACAACCCAAGCCCTGCTGAGTCATCATTCAGAGATATTTCATTACTGAAACAGAGAAACAGAATGACCATGGACAAACAAAAAAAGCAGAGGAAGTAGGAGTGACTGCAAACTTCCTGCATGCTTTCTCATTGTTTCCTTGTGGGAAGTTGATAGGGAACTTCAAAATTCCCTTTCCTCTCCCTCTCTCCTTCCCCTCCCCTGAAGTGAAATTAAATTTAGATATGTTAGAATATTTCAGTGTAGGAAAAACAGATTTAAATGGAGCAATATTCCAGTCTAATGAAGGATATATAACTTGATTAAAATGTTTGACTATAGCAGACAACATGATTAATAAATGAAATATATTTATTAAAATATTTGATCACTAATATTAAAATGGCCTTCTTTTGTAATTTGTTTCTTGTTCCACAACAACTTTTGAGAATTGAAATTATTACACATCTAGTTGATCCTAAATTTCCACATGTATATTTGATACATAGTTAAGCTCCACAAAACTGGTAATGATATGGCTAAAATTCATGTTTTATTTTAAAATTTTGAAGAAAAAAACAAATGAAAAGTAAAAATTTAATAAAATGAGAAAAGTTTAAGTGATGTCACTTTTTGATGAAATGTACCGTATTTATCGGCGTATAATGCACACTATTTTCCTTAAAAACAGGGCTGAAATCATAGATGCACGTTATACGCCAGTATCTAAATCCACCCCGTCAGAGTTTTTCAATGTCTCTCCGTGCAGCCGGGCAGAGCCGCGGGAGCTTGGGATTCCCCCCCATGTGAGGGGGATTCCTCCACCGGCTTCTGAAGTAGCAGCGGCCGGCGGAGCTATCCCCCTCACATGGGAGGGGATTTTCAAACCTCTGCCGGTTTCTGCAGTAGCGGTGGCCGGCGGAGCTATCCCCCTCGCATGGGGGGGATTTTCAAACCTCCGCTGGCCACAGAAGCCGGCGGAGATTTGAAAATCTCCCCCATGCGAGGAGGATTCCTCTGCCGGCTTCTGCAGTAGCGGCGGCCAGCGGAGCTATCCCCCTCACATGGGGGGGATTTTCAAACCCCCGCTGGCTTCTATGGCCGGCGGAGGTTTGAAAATCCTCCCCCATGCGAGGGGGATAGCTCCACCAGCCGCTGCTACTGCAGAAGCCGGCAGAGGAATCCTCGCATGGGGCGGGATTTTCAAACCTCATCCGGCTTCTGCAGTAGATGTGGCCGGCGGAGGAATCCTCCTCGCATGGGGAGGGATTTTCAAGCCTCTGCCGGCTGCCGCTGCTGCAGAAGCCAGAGGAGGTTTGAAAATCCCCCTCCATGGGTGTCCTGTCCCCTTGAAGCTCTGGCAGCCTGTCTGCTGTGCAGAGCCTAGGGTGGGGTTTCCAAGCGCCCGCTGGCCCTGCCTGGCCATGCGGAGGTCCGGATTCCCCCCGCGCCGCAAGGTAAGCATCTACTGGGGAGAGGCCATGGGGCGGGCGGGGGCCTTTTGTGCCAGCCGGGGTGGGTGGCGGCTTTTCTCCGGGTGAGCTGCGGCTACAGCAGAGGTGGGCAGGCGGGCGAGCAGTGGGGCGATGCAGGCGGCACAGCCTGGCGGTTCCCGCCCACCCCCCACCCGCTGGCATCGGTGTCCAGTGTGGCCCGGCGGCCGTGGAGGGAGAGTCCGGGTGGGGGAGGGGTCCGGGCGGCAGTGGCACTCAGCCTCCTTCTCTGCCGGCCGAGGCAGCGGAGGGAGCATGGGGCAGGCGGGCACCAGAGCGCTGCCCAGCCCGGGGCTGCTTTGGGGGGGTGTTGTGGGGGGCCTACTCACCGCCTCTCCGGCCAGCCTCCCTTGGCTCCGCATCCCCGGGGACCAGCTGGGGCTGGGCTGGGCTGGCGGGGCTGCGAAGGGTGGCCGGGCCTGGTTGCTGCGGCTTTGAGGGGTGGGCGCCATCCCCACTTGCGGCCTTCCCCTTCTCGCCCAGGAGGCTCAGGGACCCGCTCGCTGCCTCTGCCCAAAGCACCCTTAGTGACCGTTCAGTTTCAGTTTCAGCCATTCACTTAACAATTGTGCCAAGAAAGGTTATAAAATGGGGCAAAACTCACTTAACAAATGTTTCATTTAACAATACAAATGTTGGGCTCAGTTGTGGTAGCAAAAATATTTTTTTTCCTGAAAAACCTCTCTTAAAATTAAGGTGCGCGTTATACGCCAGTGCGCGTTATAAGCCAATAAATACAGGTATCTAATGTATCTGTACACCGCTGTTCATTGTGTTGAATTTAGTCAAATCTGCTCTGTCTAGGACAAGAGCTTACAGGAGAAGAAGATCCTTTATTCTTGTATCCTGTAGTTTCAAATTGGCAACCAAAGACTGCTTATAGGGAAGGTAATTATTTAAAAGTGTATTATTAGCATATTAAGTTTTTCCCCACTATATGTGTACAGATTCGAAATTTGTATTTGTATTCAGAATTGCAGTGATTATAAATTTAAGTAGAGGAGTGTATGATTGTTAAATAGTTTCAATGCAAATATTTTGGTTTTGGTATATTAGTTGTCTGGTTAACTTGGAGCATACTTTGTAGGAGTCTATATTTTATGAGGGAAGCAGGGTTTTCTTAATGCCAGAAGATAAAGATACTGCATTTTCAAAAAAAAAAAAAAAAGGTGAGTGGTTATAAAAAGTCCTGCTTCTTTTACAAAAGTATTCTGCAGAAGGTGATAATATTCTCTTCTGAGTTCAAGAAGACCACAGAGACTCACAGAATGACTTCAACTCTTTATTCAAACAGTGACAGCTCTCTCTGAAACCCAGAAAAACAGAGTAGTTGGGGTGAAACCTGTCTAGTTCTGTTTGTAGACAATGTCTCATTAGTAGCTCTGATGGGCAGTGGCCTGTGGAGGCACTCAGGGTTAGGGTAACGTGCTGGACTGCTAAGAATTTATCAATTTTAGCCTGCCAATTATCTGCACTAATACGGGACAGGGCTTTCTTGGTGACTCTTACCAACCATTTAAATTGACCATTGCTGGCCAGATGAAAAGGAGCCACCAAGGCATGACGGATTCCCAGGTTTGCTAAAAATACCTGCAAATTGTGGCCCGTTATCCGAAACTATGATATCTGGAATTCCAAGTGTGGCAAACAGCCCCCTCAGTACCCAGACGGTTGCCTCCGTTGTGGTGGACTGCATCAGTTTGATCTCTAGCCACTTGGAGTAAATGTCTATGACAACTAGAAATGTTTGCCCATGGAATGCCCTCCCAAACTGATATGCAGTCGCGATCAAGGAGCTTTTGGATTTTCCCACTCCTTAGCTGGCGCCACTGGTGGAGTTGCCCTAGACTCCTGATACTTAGGGCAGGTCCCCACCCACAGGGTAATCTCCTTGTCCATGTAGGGCCACCAAACGTAGCTATGTGCTAACGCCTTCATTCGGACTATGCCTGGATGACCTTCATGCAAAACATTTAAAACATGTTCTTGTAGACCCAGGGGCACAATCACTCTTCCCCCCCACAATAAACAACCTTTTTGGGCAGAGAATTCATGCTGCCACATGAAAAATGGTTTAAACACGTCATCAACCAATGCCAATACCTATCCCAGTATTTTAGTAAGGATCTTGTCTTGTGCCGACTGTTGGGCTACTGCTGCTGCTGTGACTGGTCCATTTGGTAACTCTTTGATGAGAAGGATCTGTGCCGCGGGGGCTGGATCCGAGCCTATGTTGGGTAATGGGCATCTGCTGAGGGCATCTGCATTTCCCAAAGCTTTGCCTGGGCGATGGGACAGTTTGTAGTTGTATGCCACCAGAAATATAGTCCACCTCATGATATGAGGCAATAAAATGTTCGGTGTTGGCCTATCCCCTGCCAACAGTCCCAACAGTGGCTTATAGTTAGTAATCATCAAAAGGGCGTCCGTACAAATATTCATGGAATTTTTTTAACTCCGGCCACTGCAGCCAACGCCTCATGGTCCAGTTGGCTGTAGTTCCTTTCAGCCATTATAAGGTTTAAGAATAAAAAGCAATTGGCGCGTCCAACCCGTTAGGCATCCAGTCGTTTGATGGATGACTTCCTTGTCTTATCCGGTTCTTTGACTGGCTGGGTTTTGCTCCACATCTCTGTTTTCCTCGGAATCCCATCCTTGTTGCCAATGTTCTGTTCTAAGCTCAAGACCATTGACTCACAGAGTGACTTCAACTCTTTATTCAAACAGTGACAGCTCTCTCTGAAACCCAACAAAACTGCTGGCAGGCTAGCCTTTTTATAGCCAGCTTGCAACATTGTAAACCCATCATATTTGAGTATTTCTCCCGCCTAAACGGAAGACCTGAGTGAAACCTTCACTTCATTCTTTCTTTGAATACTTAACAGATAGGTTCAGATAGTAGCCCCTCTAATAGCATTGAAATTTACATATGAGTAGATAGACTTTTTGGTCCAAAAGTTGTTTGGGACATTAAATGTTTTAAGCACAATCTTACATTGTTCTAGGAGTATAACTAAAGTTAGAAAGATATATGCTATATATTTTTAGAAATCAGTCTAAAGCCTAATTGCCATATTAGGGATGAAATATAACTTCTGGTGATCTAGGACAGAGTAATTAGCAATACTGTATGTTGCAGTAATTGATAGTGACGTTTGATTATAACTTTTTGTGATTTACTCTCAAATTTCAAAACAATTTACTTTTCTGTGATTAGTCTAGGAAGGAGTTAGATGCTCAGTGTTTCTGTAAGTCACTACCCTTAATCACTGCTACATGTAGTCTTTAGATTCTGTTATCGAGCTTTGATTTCTGTATAACTATGCAAACGTACATTTTTAAAATTACAGCAATACCCTTCCTTAACTGGGAAAAAAATGTCACATTCCACAACGCAGGGATATATTGAATGTAAATAGTTGTCATTGTTAAAATATATGAAATAATATTAGTGTTTTAAATTTTAGCCATAAAGAATTTTCTATATAACAAGCATTGTTTTATTATTTTTTAATGTCAAGCTTTAATTTTTGTTTTGAATGCTGATTAAAATTTAAGATTTTAGAAATCTATTTTCGGATGTTTGTTTATTTGTTTATTTATGAAGATTTATATTGCCTACTCGCACATGGTGATTCAAGGCAGCTTCCATTTAAAGTAAGTAATTAGTTTGATTAATGGAATATTCTACCAAGAATAGTAATTGAAAATTGAAAATATTAAACATATAATGGCATGGAATAACTATACTTATTTTACATTTACACAGTACTGAAATTTAAGAAAAACTCTCGATTCCTTGAATATTTTGTCATGCTTGTATTCAGAGAACTAAATGAGGATAAATTATTACGAATATTGGAGTGGTCTGATGATGTTCAAGATTATCTTAAAAAGTAGGTGTAAAGTGTTTTGAATTGACAAAATTCTGTCAGTGTTATGGCCATGCAATTGCTGTAACTATAACTGCAATTATAGTTGATCTGTTGTATGTACACTGAGAGCTTATGCACCATGTGAGAAATTCCTTGTGTGTTTAATCACATTTGGCTAATAAAGAATTATATTCTTTTTTCAATTGCACCATAATATATTTTCATATTAATATGGCTGCTTAGACGTACTTCCAGAATTTGTAATGGACATTAGTTATTATAGCAGTAATCACTAGACAAATATCTCAGTGGCTTCTTCTTGTTTATGTTTATTTCTTTTTTGTCTCTTTTTTAACTCCCTCTCTATCTTTTCTATGATGAAATCAGATTAAAATGATTTGACGCATAGCACATTAAGCCTTTCTTCATCTAAAGAAAACCGTGTATTTTGTTTTTACAAAAAGATGTGGCAAAAATTATTGGTGAAGTAATGCTCTAAATATTGAAAATAAATGTTCAGAGCTGCTGCTACTTTTTGAAAAAAAACTAATGTTAGATGTTTTTGTTTACTAGGCGGAATAGATTCCTTCTTGGTATCAAACAAATTCCAAAAAAGAAGAAGAAGATTCGTGGATCTGCAGATACAAAGAAGACCACAATACAAGATGTTTCAAAGGTTAATTTAATTTTTTTTAAAAAGATTTTGGGATCTATTAGTTATTTGAATAAAAATGCAGTAAGCAAGAATTACAGTTTTCGTCATAGTTGAGTATAAAATCAAATTCTGAAGTCAGAACTTATAACTCTTAACAATCCACTCTACCAGTGAAAATGAAATATATAAAATAATCTCATGTGGAATGTGTTCTATATTAATGTCTACTTTTTGACTCATGTAAGGTATATGAAGAGGTATGTACTGATGTTATTTATATATGTGGTATTTGTGCTGTCATAACACACTTTGGATGTTGGGGAGATGCAAATTAGACCATATGCATGAATGTATTTTGTAATTGTACACAATATAAATTATGGAAATTCAATTCTAAATTAAACTGAACAGTGAGATTATAGCAATGATTTAGAAGATATCTCAAGGAGTTATATCAAATGATGATAATTTACAGCAGGAACTAGAGACTTTCAAGCATGAAAGTAGTCAGGTTTTTCCCCCCCACATGGTTCAGTATGGATACATCAGATATGTAGTAACTGATCGATGTATTCTAAATATGATTTAGAGGCACACGCATAACACTTAAGCTTTATTAGGTTAGAATCTTAATCCTTATGTTTAACCTGATTGATACTCCAAATACTTTCCTTTAAGCCTATTTACTTACCTACTGAGATTGTAACAACTTCTTTTTGTTTTTTTCAGACTGAGTTCAGATACATACAATCTTCTTTTATTTCTGCCACTGTCTCTTTTACGTGCTCTACAGTTTTTCCTCTTTCTTTCTAAACCACTTTCACTTTCAAAACCTTTTTACAGAGGTTTTTTTGACTAATTTGCCTCAATCTGTATTTCTCTCTTTGAGACATTCAGCAATGACATTAAGCAATGACGAAATGCTTAGAAGTAAACTTCATCTCACTGCAGATCTTAAATTATTTTTCCTTTGCTTCCACATACTGTAGATTTCAGCTGATTTTACTTTGTTCTGTCATTCATGATAATTCAGCTTTTCTCCTGTGCCTTGTAATTTCCTTGCCTGCCTTACATCTTTTCTCTCATTTAGACAAACTAATATGATCTAGTCTCAAATAATTCTAGCTGTATTAAGGTGTTTGCAGCATTGCCAGCCAATCAGCACTCAATAACCAAACTATTAGCAATCTTGTTTTCCAGCCATTCTGGCCTTTATTTGAGTTTTGTTTGTTAATTGGTTACAAATAAGCAGAGAATAGAGATTACTGTTTCTTTGAGAAAAGTTGTGAATCTACAGTACTTTATCAGAAGCTTGGTTTCCCTTAAACACACTAATAGGTGGGAAAATGTTAACAATTTTCCAGCTGTGCTTTGCTCTATATATTCCTGTGAAGGAAGAATTTTTATTTTCCTGTCACTTCTGTGCACGTTTCTTTCTATTCACAGATATTCGGCCTATAGGAAGAATATCTTAGGATCTTACATTGACAGTCATGTGAAAAAGAAAGTATACCTTCTTTGAGTTCTATGGTTTTATGTATCAGGACACAGTAAAAATAATCTGGTCCTTAGTAGTTCTTAAAAAGAGGTACTTAAATGAACAACAACACATGACATATTACACCATGTCATCCTTTATTTTACAAAAAGAAAGCCAAAATTCAGAAGCAATTTTAACAAAGTGTGCAAAATATTATTGATTTCACACACTAGCAAATGAAACTTATAGCAAAATAATGTGAAAGTAATATGATACATTATTGCTGAAGCACACTGGATAATTGAGAAACACAAAGAATACCAAAAAGAAGTTGGCATGTGCTGTATTTATTACTGCATAAATTAGAATCATGCTAGGCACATTTTATATGAAGACTTAGTTCTCTGAAGTTTATAATGCTGGGAAAGAAAAAAGGAAAGAAGAATGACCAGTTAACAAGGTGGAATTGCTGCAAGACCTTAAACATTCAGATTAGAAATAGATTCTCCAGGAAAAAAAATTCTGCAGGAGAGATTTTTTTTAAACTATGTTTGCATATATGTATGTAGTTATAAAACTTGCAAGTTTCCAATTTTATTGCAATTCATTATGATTGTTCATTATTCTCAGCACATAATTTGTTTTATTTTATGAAACTATTATTATGATTTATTTGAGATAAAATGAATGAAGATTTGTTGTTTCAGCTCTTACTGGGCTCTGGGTAACTGAAATTAGTGCTTTGAACATTTATAATTATTATGATATAATTATTTCTTTATATAGGTTACAGAGTTATCAACAGCCAAGAGGGGTTCCAAGAAGAAAGGTCTGCCTAAACAACCTATTAAACCACCAGGCCAGGTCAAAACACCTGGTGGAAAACGGTAGCTTATGTATTTTATTCCCCTATAAATTACAATAGTATTTATGTTTAGGAATTTATGACATATTACAATTTATGACATATTACTATTAAATAAAAAAGAATGCTGGATAATTTTTGCTTTCATTAATATTTACTAAAGTTCAGTAAACTTCCAGGCTGAATTTTAAATGACTTAAAATAAATTTGATTTCTTTTAAACACTGAAATTATTTGAACAATCCAAAACAAAATGGAGTTTCTCAAACAGCCAATTAATTGGAAGCAAATTTGATGTAATATGTAAATTGGTGGATGCCTGTTGTAGTTTTTCTAGAGGTACAGAAACTTGCTGGCTGGGGATGGTGGTGTCTTTGGGACACCTGTCCATCAACCATAGACTGGGAGATCAAAATGCAACTGCCCATATAGATTTGATGTAATGGTTAAGACAACAGGCTAAAACTGGAGGACCACGAGTTCTAATTTGCACAGTGACCTTAGCTGAGTTCCATTTTCCCAACCAAAAACAGTTTATGAATTTTCCTTATTGTCTCCAACTGTGTGATTCCAGTCTCTAACCATTACAGGTAGTATCTTGCTTGCATGTTCTGTTGATTTTAGATTTCCTCTTATTCTTCATCAGTAATAGAGTTTATGCTTGGATAGCAATTATATTAAAAGGGTGTCTGAGAAATCTAATTGGTATTATTGGACACTGATTGAATTATATGCAAGTACTATCTTTGCAATTGGTAATCCTTGACTTGACAACCATAATAGAGTCTGTCCATTAGTCATAAGACATGATGGTCATAAAGTTGGTCATCACATGACTAACCCAATTTTATGATCTTTTTTGTGGCCCTCATTAAGTGAATGCCGTGGTTATTAAAATGAACCAATGCTATAGACTAGTTTTGCCAAATAACAGAAATAAATTCAATTTTTTGCCAAAGATGTTATAAAATGTCCCATGTGACTGGGCGCTACAAACAGCTGTAAATTTGTTCTAGTTTCCAGGTGCCCAAAATACAGTTCACATGATTGAGAAGTGGACCCCTGGCTGTTGTAATTTCATAAATACCCTTGCAGAACTTTGTCATAACTTTGAACAGTCGATATCAAGATTTGAGGATTATTTGTATATATTTCCTGACTGTGAAAGCAATACTATTCATTCTTTGTTTTCCATGTTCTGAATTGTTAACATTATGACTTTTCGGTTGAAAACTCAGTGCATTATGATTCACTAATGTTAGTAAGTTCATTTCATCTTTCACTGTATTGAGTTTGTCCATATTCATGTTTTACATCATTAGTTGCCCTAAAGATCCTCAGCTCTTTCTTAGTAGTATATTAAGTGCCACCAGGACTGAAGGGGCTATATTATTAAACAGTTTATCTTGTCTATCCATGTGAGGTTTTTTTGGGTAAATATCAGGACTTGTTTACCACTGCATTCTCCCATATACTGTGAAATGATAAGGAAGCATCTTCCTTATCACTGTTATCTGATATCGTTGCCTGTTGGTTTTAGTTGAGCATATGGGATAACCTTCATGGCTTAGGTTCCCCTATTGGGAGTATATACTTTGGCTTGTATTTCTGGAATTTTTAGCTCTTCCCTATCAGGAACTCTACCCTGCAGCCCCATTGCCATAAGGCAGCATATCAGGACTTGAGAGAGTATTTATGTATGCTATTTGTGTGTGTGTGCCTATAGCTTTGAATCAATATTGACTCCTAGTGATTACCTGGACAAGTCCCTACAATTTTCTTTATGAGGTTTCAGCAGTAGTTTGCCATTTGTTGCTTCCCTGGGCTCTGAGAGAGTGACTGGCCCAAGATCACCCAGCTGGACTCATGCTTAAAGCAGAACTAGAAGTCACAGTCTCTTGCTTTCTAGCCTGGTACCTTAACCACTACACCAAAATGGCTATTTACATATAGAAAACGATATAAAATTATTTAGTATCAAAAATAATAGCAAAGAGCCGAGTATGTTAATCTGTTAGATAATATTTGAAGTGATGAAGTTATGGAAAGGTAAGAAAAGTCAGCTTAATAGAAACTACTGCTTTAAAGAGGCCCTTGTGCCTTGAAAAAATTGCTAATTAGACATTAGACATAATATGCATGATAAGGGCTTTATAAAGATATGTCCCCCTAGATTAGGTCTGGGGAACAAGCTGGTCCCTCTTCTAGAAGTTGTTCATTTCTGCTGTATATGTGTTCTTTAGACTAAATTAATGGAACTTAATTTATTAATGTGATGAAACGTATTTCTTTGTAGATGTAGATATCTACAAAGAAGAAAGTTTCAAAGAAATATTCCCATGTCCGTATTCATGTCTATATCATCAGAAATGTAATTGTTTCTATAGTCTTAAAATATGTTTTTCTCCTATGATTGCTTATCATTCAAGGTGCTGTCCCTGTTATTTTATTTAGGAAACAAATTGAAGAAAAAAGAAAAATTGCTTTTGAAATCCTGATAATTAAGCTAAATATATGTTCTGATGTCTACATAAGACGAAGAAGATTTCGTCGGCTATATAATGAAGAAATGTCATGGCGAGCTCAGCTTAACATTTACCTGGGAATTGTTCACTTTAGTTTGTTTAAAAAACGGACACAGGAACTCTATAATAGTGAAAATTTTGTACAAAGTCCAGACAGGTAAAAAGTGAAAAGTGAAAAGAATGATCACTAATGGGGCAATTTAACTGTTGTCAGCCTCTTACTTCAAAAACTGCATTTTACATATATTCTAAAAATTTTGTGTAACTGGCTTATTTAAAATTTGGAACAAATATCAAACAAGGATACCAAGACATCAAAGGGAGTGCCAAGACTAAAACAAACATAATTTTTATTTAATTTGTTCTCCTTATTTGCAGTAGTAAGAGTCTTTCCCCATTGGTTCAGTCAACCCAAATGAGAGGAATGAGCTCCTGAATCTGATTCACAAAGGAGTTGCTTTCATTGGGCAACTTTTATTACCCTATAGCCTCTCTCCTCCTCCGTCCTCAGAGTTGCCTAATTTAAGCATCATTAAAGGAAGATTAGGAGATTAGATATTAGTGAGAATTAAGTGTCTGGCAAGTATTGATGATGTCAAACTGGTGGCCTGCGGATGTGTCATGTGCAATCCATGCCCACCTTAGTTCCACAAAGGGGAAAAACATTGTGATATGTCACCTGACAGCAACATGAGGCTGCGAGCTTGACATTGTGGAATAACAGAAAAACCTTGTAAAGCAACTATTCAGCCCAGGGTTCGGGAACCTTTTTGACTCAAAGAGCCATAAAAGCAAAATATTTGGAAATTTAGTAAGAGCCATATAATATATTTTAAGACTGAATTCAACTAAATGTGAGTATAATAAGCCTCTGAATTTATTCTTTT
>JAEANM010004078.1:0-21337 GCA_017656035.1 Myanophis thanlyinensis
AATATAAAAATAGACTTAAAATATAAATTAAATGGTTAACAATTAAAATTATAAAAAATTTAAAATTTAAATTTTTTAAAAAAACCCTATCAACCCCAAAATTAATGTTCGGCCAGACCGGCCTGTAGGAACAAATGGATCTTTAATGTGCACTGGAAGGTCCGCAGGTCTGTAATGGTCTGGATCTCCGGGGGCAATTCGTTTCAAAGGGAGAGTGCCCCCACAGAGAAGGCTTGAACCCTCGGGGCTGCCAGACGACAACATCCAGGCAATGGGACCCCAAGGAGGCCTGCCCTGTGGAAACGTACTGGCCGGTGGGAGGCTGATGGTGGCAACAGGCAGTCCCATAAGTGATTGTTCCAATGATGCTTTTTCAAGAAGCAAGTAGACTTTCTGGTTTTTCTTTGAAGAAGTTTCACTTCTCATCCAAGAAGCTGAAGAAGCTTCTTGGATGAGAAGTGAAACACCTTCAAAAAAACCCCAGAAAGTCCGGTTGCTTCCTTGAAAAAGCATATTTAGGACTTTCGAAGGTAATTCTGTCTGTTGCCCAGCTGAATAGAGAATTGGATCCTTTTGAGTCCCATTGGAGGGTTTCTAAATGCATCTGTGTCCATTACTTACTTTTGAGTCCATAGACCCTCCTTATTAAGACTAACCAAAATATTAAAAAGTAAATAGAAAAGAAAAGGAAAAAAAAAGAAAAGATAAGCCCCTAACTACTCAGAGCTTTCTTCATCAGTTTGAATGTTTTACATCCACAGTTTCTATCACTGCTAACTGAAGTTTTCATAGCATAATTTCCTTGTACGATACCTGAGATTTTACAGGGACCTGAACTAAAGCTTCTATTGCAACCATGTTTTTCAGGAAGGAAAACCTGAGAAGTGCATAATCTTTTGAAAATATAAGGAACATTTTTCTCTACGCCAGCCTATTCTTCCTAGTTAAAGAGAACCTGTAATTCTATTTAAGGCTAGAGCAAAATTGCCCTAGATTCCAGGGATCTCCTAACGAAGCCACATTTAAAATTAAGATACATGGAGGGAATTATTAAATGCAAGGGCAATAATTAAAATAATTATTAAATTCATTTAAAATTAAAACAATTACATTAGTTTTTAATCTAGCCACAACCACTTTTATATCCTAACTCCTTGTAAGTTTTTTGGAGAGTGATCTTTGGCTTGTTACTTAGATAAGTGAAATGCTCACAGATTATAATTTTTTTAAATAAAAAGTCAGATATTGTTCCTTTGTCCCAAAAACTTAGCCTACAAAAAGTCTGTATAAATTCATTCAGCCTACCTTTTGCATCATCTGCATCTCACTATAGGTTTAGGGAACTTCAAACAATGCTTGTTTACTAGCCTGGTTGATGTATTCTGTTGTGCCATTCAGCACTTTGTCTGTTTTAGTTTACATAATGTGTTGAACTCCAAGGACGCTATGGCTTTGTTCAATCAATGAACTTTTTTTTTTTTGCTATACAAAAGCTGTGTGTAAATATAGTATCTGTTTGATGATACTTTAGCTGGATCTGAGGAAAAACATGATTGAATATTTTGTAATATTATCTACCATTGCCTAATATGCTTCTTCTATTGTTAAGGTTCAGATTCAATCAACTCTGTCTTTGTTTCGATTGGGAATTACTTCATTCTTTTTTTAATGCTATTGTATTACTTGGTTTCTTATCTTCTTGTTATCTTATACTTTTACAACATCAGTCACCTTGTGAGACAGCATATCTTTTAAACATATAAGCCAAAGGGCAGCATGACTCATGAACCCTGACTTTGTTTATGATTCCCCAGAGGCTGAACCACCAGATGTTTGCTAAAGAGCTGTAATGTTTAATATGACTGAAAGAAAAGTATATTAAACACCATTTAATTGGGAATAATCATGTGAATTGTGTTTTGTTGAATTTAAATGAAACTAAATAAAAGAAATTGTTCTGATTTTTTGTTCTTATTACAAATTTTGTAATAAGGCCACCAGCATGCCTGTCAAAATCCAGGTGTAGCCAGAATCTTGAAGAAGTGCACCTTTTAAAATGAAATATGGTTTAATTCTAAATAGAAGTGTGGTTTGAATAATTAAGCCATAGTTTGACTTATTTAGATCTAGCTTAGCATGTCAAGACAACTTGTTAAATGCTACCTTTACGATGTGGAGGGTAATGAGTTAAAGCTTAGGATTTTATATAAACCCAGCCAATTGTGGTTTATTCAGATGAGGAACATCATGGCTTAGCACAATATCAAAACCAAACTTTAGTATATGGGAACTCATCTGCATGATTTCATGAGGAATGGCTGGTAGATTGCTTGTGAACACCTAACACAAAACAAATTATTGTTTTGTTTGCATGCAAAGCTGTTTCCCATGAGAAGGCAAAGTTACTCCAAAATTAGTTAAAAGTATTGCATCTTTTGCCCCATATACTGTATGTATTTCAGTGGGAACATATTTTGAGCAGGGCCTCATCTTTTATCTATTTGGTTTTTGGCTTAGCACATTATGTAAAGCCAAGTAATCTTGGGTTATGCGAACAAAGAAATCAAGGCCTTATCTGTACTTGTAGTATCCTGTGGCATCATCTAACCATCACATGAATAAAACAGACTTTCTTCTGTTGAATCTGTTGGGCAACACTCTCGCCTCTCTTCAGTGTGTTTTCTTCCCATCTTTGAGATGAGACCGTGATATAAATAGCACTGAATCCATAGTCTACATTTTTCTGCTGCTGTTGTGGTCCTCACTTCATATAATGTGGAGTAGCTTCAATAATTTGTGGTTTCCCTCCCATTCTTATCATCTACTTTTGGAAAGATGAATGACCAGTCACTCCCTGAGGGAGTGTGGGGTTGGTTGACTGATCAAGCAATCATCATTATTACTTATTTTTTGCATTTCTTTGCAACTAGACTTTGCAACTACCATAGATAGATTGGGGTCTTCAGCTTTGCTGGAAAGGGAGCTTACAGTCTCTGAACTGATGGACCCAAGTATCACATGGGGAGCTGGGGAGCTCTCAACATCTTTTTCTCCAAGGGAAAAAGCAGCTCCCTGGGTGGAGTGTTTCCCCATCCTCAGGCCAGTCCTGGACTGGGAAATGAATAGTCCCTCCATTTCCTCCAGGGTCTGGAAATTGTATCATGATTTATAAGATCTAGTTTTATAAGAATGTCATCTTCTTTTAAAATTCTATTCTGTGATTTTTGAGCTCCCAGAAGAACAGAATTGTCATGATTAAAGTAATAGCGGGTGAAAGATGGGTCACATAGAGCCTTTGCCAGTTTCTTCAATTGTCAAAGGTCTTGCCCTTGTCAAACACTTGGTAGAGTTGTCTTCTTACTGTAGCAAGCCAGATGGTTGGATGAGACATTAATGGAGGCTGTCCAACCTATTCTAACAGTGGATATATTTAGGATTTAGACAGTTTGTGGTGAATACTTTAGGGAGAGGGGTGGCCAATTGAGAAAACATGGCTAGAAATTGAGGTGGGGGCATAGAGCCTGAAGAGAGAAATTCATGAGTACTTTTTTGGAAATCTAGTCTTTTGTATAAACCAGGCCCATTTTCTTAGTTTACTTTGAGTGGTTCCCCTGGAAAAGTGAAAAATTCCCATACTGTTCACATTTTGTTGCCAACTTTTATGAACTCCTGAACTATGGCTAACATTTGTCCAATATATAAGAATGTAAATTGGACCCTACGTCAAAAACAATGGTTTGTGATTTCACTGGATAAAATGAAGATTTGTAATTAGCCTGCAATAAGGCTACACACTTTCATCTCTTTACTCATATGAACTGAAACAACCCAAGAAAACATCATCCAAGCAAGCATTTCCTTGTCATACACTATGACAAGACATTTACAAGAATTCTGCTGATGTTGAAATGGATTAATACTTCAACATCTGCAAAATTCTTGTAAATGTCCTGTTATTTCTATTCTTCTTTCAAGCATCTGTTCCTACCAGCTACTTCTGCATAAATGTACTGGGTATGATTGGGCTCTAGACAAAGGATCAAGGGAAGATAGATCTTCAAGAGATCAATTAGATTATGTCTGTAAGGCAGAATTTGGATTTTAAAACACAGTAAAACTTTTGGAGTCTCCTGTCCTTTTACTTAATTGTCCTGGCATCTAGTACTTCTATAAAAATTGTGTTTGCTTTCAAATTGCTTAAGGATCACATGATTTCTTGACAAGGTGACTAATTTGGCAGGGGGGGCATGGCAGACAAATCACCTTGGATGTTGGTTTCTTTCCAATCTATAAACATTGTCAGCTGCAGATCTATGCAGATGTTAAACTGAATGGAGGAAGAGTCAGTAATGTGGAAAAAGCTGGGGCTGGTTGCTGGTTTTGCTCTGAATCTGATAACCTAATTTTAGATTGAGCAACTGCATTGTTGATGTCGGTTCCCCTTTTTCAATAATAGAAATAACAGCATTATTAGTTTAGTTTTTAGTTGGATTTTGTCACAGAGAATAAACCTAGTTTGTAATAGGGGGGCTCTTCTTGCTGCTGTGGTAGATGGGAGTTAATTTGATCCTTTAGGGTTTGGATTGGGATTTTGTGAAATGTTATGGTTTGAGTTATCTTTTTAGGTAATTTATACATAAAATGGATGTTCATTAACCAAGCATTTGTTCCATTAGTTCATAGGATGCATGTTGCCCAGATTCTATTTTTTTATAGTTTTCAGACTTTTTTTTTTAAATAGAGGTATAATTTTTCAATGTTTTTTGGGGGAAAAGAACTACATTCAAACATATCTAAGTTGCCAACATGTCCCAAGAATGGAGATTTTTTTTCAACCTTTGCAACTTTAAGATGTGTGGACTTTAACTCCCAGAATTCCTCAGCTAACATCTTAAGGTTGTCAAATTTGAAAAACACTGCCATACCAGCATATGGGTCACTTGCATGTGGCATGCACACAATAGCCCACAATTTTTCCCCAAAATCCTGTCTTGTACCTCTATAGATTGTCTGTCCTAAGAATACCTTTTGTTATTCAATCCCCATTAAGTTGTCAATAACAGAACAAATCAGAGCTATTATTAAATTGTATTTATACTTTATTTAAACTGTGACAAGTTGTACAGTTTTCAACAGTGTTTCAGAATATTACAAGTCAAAACAGTTACAGTAATATTGCACACATATATTTGTCTTCTGAAATAAGACCTAGCAACTGTTTACATATCACTCTTAGCTTCTTGTATGATTTGTCTAAGCAGTCTATGTGCAACCCAGCTGCTGCATCTTGAAAACCAGAGTAGCCAGATGTTAAGAATTATGTCAGATATTCTGGATTTTTTTAACAGTTTGTCTTATGTCCACTTCCATTCTCTGGTGGACTTGCTTTTTTCTCCTTTAAAAAAAATTCCTAGGCGTCCTTTTCCTCTCCTGTAGAAGTACTGTATCTTAGACTACAAATATCACATAAAATCATTTGATGGCAATGAAAAATTAGGTGCCTGTGTTTGCTGCCATTTTGCGATCATTTGGGTTTTTTCCCCAATCCAGATATGATAGCCCTGTTAGTGTGGTTCTCTCTCTGTGTGTGTGTCAAACTCAGGAATAGGCCATTTCATAAGTGTTCCTACACTTGTCAATCCTTCAGGTTAAGCCGGGTTTAAGAAAAAATCTCATCAGACACTTTAAGAATGCTACCTTATTCTATGGTATAATAACAATCTTGAAAATCTGTTCATTCTGTGTGTATGTGTAGGGTGACCAACCATCCTCTTTTGCCCAGACATGTCCTCTTTTTACGTCCAGTCCGGGGCGTCTGGGCGGGTTTTATAAATTTTATAAATTTACCCGGACGCCCCGGACTGGATGTAAAAGTGGCGATGTCATGTCCGGGCAAATAGAGAAAAACGGCTCCAGCAAGAGGTCCCGCCTTCCCTGTGTCGTCGAAACAAGCTTCTTGCTTCTCAGCCGAGTCTGGATTTGCGGTCGATTTCCGGCGAAGGGAAGCCAGCTGTCCCCCCCGCCCCCCCGCCGCTGCCGCCCCCCTGCTGTCCCCCCTGCCCCCCCACCATCCCTGCTGCTGCCCCCCCGCCGCTGCCCCCCGCCGCTGCCCCCTGCCGCTGCCCCTGCCCCCCCACCCCCCCGCCGCTGCTGCCGCCGCCTCCGCCTCCCCGCCACCGCTGCCACCCGTCCTCTTTTTTGGCTATCAAATATGGTCACCCTATGTATGTGTGTTATGCTAAAAAAAACAACAAGGTAGGATTTTTAGTTTTGTACTCTTCCTTCAATCTCTTATCAAAGGCTCTCTTTAAAAGCTCTTTCATAGAATAGAATAACAGAGTTGGAAGAGATCTTGGAGGTCTTCTAGTCCAACCCCTGCTTAGGGAGGAAACCGTTACACCATTTCAGACAAATGGTCATCCAATCTCTTCTTTAAAACTTCCAGTATTGGAGCATTTACAATTTCTGGAGGCAAGTTGTTTCCACTGATTAATTGTTTTAATTGTCAAGAATTTTCTCCTTAACTTCTAGGTTTGCTTCTCTCCTTGATTAATTTCCACCCATTGCTTCTTGTCCTGCCCTCAGGTGCTTTGGAGAATAGGTTGACTCACTCATCTTTGTGGCAGCCCCTGAGATATTAGAACACTGCTATCATGTCACCCCTAGTCCTTCTTTTCATCAAACTAGACACACCCAGTTCCAGCAACCGGTCTTTATATGATTTAGCCTCCAGTCTCCTAATCATCTTTGTTGCTCTTCTCTGCACGCTTTTTGGAATCTCATATTTGGAATCTCATATCTTAAAACATAGGGAGTGAAGGGATATGACCAAATGCCATGTGAAATTATAGGAAATAGCACAATGAACAGTAGAGAAATGACAATAAATCCTATAAATATCTGCTCTGAGAAACACCTACTCTATAAACTACAGAATCCCATAGACAATTTTATAAACAAAATAAATGGAAAACAACACATGCATTGAGAAGGTGAGAGTCTGTCGATATTTCAAAATATTTATTTTGTATCCAAACATAACCTTAATTACAGTAGACCCACTGAAAGAATGAACCTGAAGTTAGAATCCCATTAATATCAGGAACTCTAAAATGCAGCTAATATGCTTTCCAACCCTTTGACTATCTGCCAAATCACAAGATCGTTCAAAATACAAACATCCAACAGAACAGCCAAAGTTCACCCTTCCTACAGCACTGAGGGAGGAAATTAGAGAATCCTAAAATTCTGTAGGTAAAATCATTCAAATGTTCCCGTTTTTCTTCCCGTCCTTAGTATTTTTCAAACTGCGTCCTTGTTCTTTGATTTCTTTTAAGAGTGCTTGATGTCTTCTGCTTAAGAGAGGGAGAAGGAAAACATTCACCTTTTAATCAGTATGGAGTAATAATTTTTATTAAAAGGTGTAAGCTTTCCGTAAGTTACACTTCATCAAATACAAGGCAACTGTAGATCAAGAAAGCTTATATCTTTTCATAAAACGATTGCTTCTGATTCTTAGCTACTATAACTACCATAAACTCATGTATGTGAGATGGGTGGCTATATAAATTTAGTAAACAACAAAATAAAGCAAAACTTGGCTCTCTTCCAACATGCCTTTAGCAATATTAGTCTCAGTCTTGAAGTGTTTTCAGCTGATTCCCACTGAGAGGCTTGGTAAGCAAGTTGTGGCAAATGAACCCTTTTTGTGGGCCATCCTAATTTTACTACAGAGTCTGAACTATATTATCTGTTTATTAGTGTTTATTTTCACAACAGGTGAGTTACTTTTATCTATCTCCCAGGCATTTTAAAGCAGTGTTTGGAATAGATAGTATTTTATTAATTATGCACTTTTAAGATAGTTGTAATTTCTGTGCAAGAAACCATCTAAGGATCTCTGCTCAGATTATAAAAGACAAAGCAAAGAGAAATATGTTTTTAATACATCCAAATCATCTTTTATTATATCACAAAACATGTTGCCATCTGCCAGGTGCATCCACAAGAGGGAAGTAAATAAAGCCCAAAGCATTTGAAGTGCTGCAATGAAGAAGTGCTATTCTGCAGGTCTTCTTGCTCTATAACACAGGTGTCAAACTCGCCATGTCACATTGCCATTACATGATGTTTTATGATGTTTTTTGCTTTTGCAGAACAGAGCACGTGGCTTGTATGTGACGCATTTGGCTTGCAGGCTGCCAGTTTGACACCCCTGCTCTATAATCAAAGGAATTGTACTGAACAATCTGGAATCCATGTTTGGGTAAATTCACATAAAATTACTATAGGTACCATGGCTGTCCATATTTTCATCTAGAGTCTGGATTTTAACCTCACTCTAAAGTTTTAACATGCCACAATTTAGTGAATTAAATTCCTTTCATTTTAACTAGTTCCTTAATTAAAGGAGATAGATAGTGGGATTAAAAAAAAAAAAAAACCTACTAGAATCAAACCCTTGCAGAAGCAGAAAAGACCAGCCACAGACTTTTGATACAAGCTATGATGTTGTCATGTATGGTATATTATGCCATTGCACAAATAGTGGGAATTATATGCACATGTCAGTCACATCATGCAGTAATCTGCAACATTTGCATAGTGACATGATGCACGTGAGAATTGTCCTCCTTTCCCCCTTCAGTTGGCAACTGCAGATTCAACCCTGAAGAAAGCACATTTCAGGCTACTGATTAGTGCATTTAATTCTGGTTTGGATTGTGGCTCAGTTTCCAGAAACATAAATATATATCTAATTTACCTTCCTTTCCATTTTATTGTCTTAAAGTTTATTTCCATCTTTAACAATTATTATGAAAGAGCATGAGATAATTTAAAATCCAGAATTTAAAAGGGAACTGAAAAGCACACATTTTATTCATTTTCCATTTGGCTCCTCTGCTTATTTGGATCTAACCCTAACTGAAACTCTCTTTCTTCTACCTCCTCTTTCCCTTATTGGGAAAGGAACCAAAGCAAGCCTTTGCAAGCCACTTCCTTTCAGCCCAGTTTATTCACAGGTTTGTTATTTTGGGAATAAAATTCAGGGAATTCCCATGGGGGTGAAAAAAAGAAAAATCCCCATGTAAACTGGTTTGCACAACTAGAGAAGTGGTAAAATAGAAATCTGAAGTGTGCTTGGTGCTGAGCTTGTTTTCTTGCAGATATTTTATTACCCAAGCTAGGAAATCTGGCCTGTATTCAGTAATTTGAGTCCAAGACATTTGTGAGTATCAAAAAATTGCTTGAATCATGAAATCCGAGATGGAAAAGTTTTCAGATTTTTTTTTTTCAAAGGAGCTCTTTGGAAAGAAAATTGGAAAACTCATTTGAAATTCAACCAAGTGAGAAGCATGTTGACTGTTAAGAGCACAAACTGGGCAAGAAGGCAAAACAAAACATCTCTCAGCATGGAAATGTCTTCTGGAGAGCTTACATGGCATTCAGTACTTGTGGGCATTATTACAATCACACATGTTGCATTTCTGAGCTTTATTGGTATATGAGAAGATAAATGCTGATAATCCTGCCTCCTTTTTCTTCTGGTGACTAAGCAGATCTTGGAAGCCTATAGAGAGGAACTGAGAGCAAGAAGTCTGGAGCACAAGACACACTCAGCTGACAAAGGTTCAACTGAAGACTCCAATGTTGCTGACTTGTTCTTTAGATCTTGCTCCATGGTAAATAGTTAACACTTGTGACTTTGCTGCACTCAGTGCTAACACAGCAGTTCTGAGAAATATTTTTGGGTACATGGGCGGCTATGTGACTCAGAAAAATAAGTAAAATAACTGACACATAATCCAACACAAATTGTGTGCAAAGCAAAACATCTTTATGACCAGTATTACAGATGGATACAATTGTGCATTATTAAATTAATCATACTTTTCTGTATGGACAAATAGAAAGCAGTAGATATGATTGATTAAAAAAAGCAATAAGCATGTTTTTTTTTATTCTCCCAATGGATGGCAAGAAAAAACTAGCCCAATGTAAAGACAATGGAATGAGGGCATGTGTACACATCAACTTTCCCATGCACTGTGATGTTTAGGAGCAGTGTAGAGGATTTAATATGTTCCTTATTTGATTGATTGAGATTAGATTCTATTTTTTTTCTCCAGGAGCTTAAGGTGTTATACATAGCACCATTATTTTTCATATCAAATGGGTGATCAGATCAAAGTCAGCTAGTGATTTTTTTTCTGGTTGAGTATATATTTGAGTCTCAGACTGCTTGGACCTGCTTGAACCTACACCATAGCAACAAATATATGCTAATATTGGGAAGGAAGAGCAATCCAAAGAAACGTAATTCCATGTTAAAACATCCAGCTTTTATTTTATGTATCTCAGATCCCAATGACTGCCTGTTCAGATTTCAGGCTTGTCCTCTTTCCTTTTACTTCCTTTCTCAAGACCCTAATCTCTGACCTTGATGCTAATGACGCATGATTCGACTTTTAAAAATCTGATCCCAGGAATTTGAATTTGAAAAGCAGAACTTGGTAGGTATGATATTTTATTGTAAAGCATTCTGAAATTTGAAAGCTGTTCATCTCTTGCCCATCTCTCCTCTAGTTTTCCGCCATCAAATTGATGGGTTGAGAGGCTGCAAAGATATTCCAGATCTTTAAGCTGCTCGCAGTATTAAAGTCCCTGTTGAGTGATCAGGTGGGATCAATCTTAGTGATGTGATTGTGATAAGAGAAAATCTTTGTTAAGCGATCTGGTGGGGTCAGTTTTAGTGATGTAGCCCATTATCAAAATATTAAGGAAGCCAAATGCAACATGGCTCCATCCACAAATCTCATTTTACCATTATATGGATTGATGAAGTTATGCTTGTGATGTGACCCCAACAATTGCAATTAGACTGTGGTGCAAACTATTGGAATTTGCTCAGCAAGCCATGGATTAAAAGAATCTTATTTTAAAATAAGTAAATGTAGCCAGTCTATGGCCCTAAGGTCACTTTATTCCTGCCTCAATTATATGTTAACTCTTGTATTTCTGTCTGCCTGGCAGACCTTACCACTCAACAGGAAAAGCAAGAAGTTATCTTCCAGGCGCTTGATTAAATAATGATAGATCCTTGATTGGCAAATTATATGTATTAGAGTGCATTAAGCAGAATAGAGGGAGAGTACAAGAGGGACAAACAGCTACACTGAACTAAAGTTGTATTTAAGAATTTACTTTGAGCATTATAATTGGCTTTGTGTCTAATTATGTTTTGATGTTTTATCTGGGTCCCTCTCTTTGAATGGGTAATTCAAAAATGTGATAGATAAATAAATAAAATAAAGTTTAATACTTTTAGCTAATACATTTTCATGTTTATAATTTTGAAGTTTTATGGATATCTATATACCAGTGAAGAAGGCAACTGGTAGTGAAGAAACCAGTTTGTACCCTGGAATCATGAATGACTTGGTAGCTGAGTACCTCTTGGGGATGTTAAAGTGTAGAGGTAGTCTTTGACATATGATCACCACTGAGCCCCAAATTTCTGTTGCTAAGTAAGACAGCTGTTAAGTGAGTTTTGACCCATTTTCCAACCTTTCTTGCCACAGTTGTTAAGTGAATCACTACAGTTGTTAAAAGTTAGTAACATGGTTGTTAAGTGAATGTGGCTTCCTCATTGATTTTGCTTGTCAGAAAGTCACAAAAGGGGATCACATGATTCCAGGACAACTGTCATAAGTACATGCCAGCTGCCATGCATGCAAATTTTGATCATGTGATCATGGAAATGTTGCAATGGCTGTAAGCGTGAAAAATGGTCATAAGTCACTTTTTTTCAGTGCTGTTATAACTTTGAACGATAAATGGCTGTAAATCAAGGACTTCCTGTAGTTTGATATCATTTTCTTTCAGGTTAGTAAGTAGTGACATCTAGTGGTAAGTGTGTCAGTTGTGATTCATTTTCCATTTTCCATCATAGTTGTTGCAAAAGTTCATACCATGTGCATATGTGCTTGTGTGCAGGGCAGCCTCCAGATTTGTGGATTTCCTCTCCCAGAATTCCCCATCCAGAATTATGGGTATTGGTCTATATATCTGCAAGCATTCAGTACAGGAAATGGGTACATTATTGTCAAGGTCACTCAATTTATCCCTTCAGGTTCCTAATGAACTCTGTAAGCTGATCATATGTGCACATAAAGATAGATTCATATAGATTCCAAACTGATGAGGCTACAACACTATATAGCCATGATGGTGAACATATGGCACGGGTGCCACAGGTGGCAAGCAGAGCCATCTTGCTGGGCACACAAGCTGTCAGCCAACTTACCTCCAGCTGAGCATGTGCATGCAATTGAACATGCATGCATGCACGATTGCAGAGACCCAGTCTTCAGGCCTCCGCTGTGCATGCGCGTGATTGTAGCAGGAAATCCAGCTGGTCTTCAGAGCTCCCCTTTGCAAGAACATGTGATTGCTCATATGTACACGAGTGCCTGCGTGCAGCTCATGAGCATTGCATGTGCAAAAGTTGCATGCATGCGCAGATGTGCAGTTGCACATGCAGTGCATGTGGAGGAGCCACACGTAAGTGCAGATGGCATGCACAAAGCTTGTACTTTTTGGCACTCGGTAAGTAAAAGGTTCGCCACCACTGCTATATAGCAAAGCACATTTTTCCATCTGCAGAGCATTTTTGTAGATGCTGTGAACGTGTAAGCATCTCACTCAATAAGGGCCTAGCCCTGTTTTTTGCAGAGCTATTCTAAGTTCCCAAACCTTTGACCTAATTCATGTGGCTTTCCTATTGCTGTAGCCTTTGGCCATAACCCATTTCCTTCAAGGCTCTGTCTGTGGCCAATGGGATGTTGATGGAGGAATCACTAGAACTTTGTCCTGAGACTGCCTGTCGGTGGCTGTATCGGGGAACTCATCCATCCCTAGAGGAAATGTGTTGGTTGGAGCCAATGAGAATGCTTTGTGCAGCTTAAGGGTTACAATTTAGGAAGAAAAACAGGAAAGTTAAAAAAGATAAGGAAAAGTGCCTGGAAAGGATAGTTTACAATGAAGAGAGACAACCAAAATTCCTGTATTTTGCAGAGCAGACTCAGTGATGTTGGAGAAAACAGTCAAGACAACTCACAAATGAGACTTGTTGGGTCAAGGAAATATTACCTCCCAACTCCATCTGTATCTACAAAATGAGATTTGGGCCTAAATATTTAAATGGAAAGCACATTTAAAAGTTTCTCACAGCACAGATCTAAATGTACACCTGCACACGCACACACACACTGGTGAAATTCAATTTTTTTTACTACCGGTTCTGTGGGCATGACCACAGGATTAAACATCACCAAGCACAGAATTAAACTTCACCAAAGTTACAATGTAATAAGGGGAGAGGCAGTTTCTGTGAGCAAGGCAATAAAGATTAGTCTAGAAACAACTCCCTTATTTACAGGATTAACCCTGTAAAGTTAATCTTTACAGTATTAACCCTGCAAAGCAGAAAAAAGAAAAAAAAAGAAAATGAGATTTCAGTGAACCGGCTGAATTTCACCTCTGCACACACATATAATGCACTGTACGTGGGGCTACTCTTGAAGGCTTCCCAGAAGCTGCAACTGGCCTAGAAGACAACATTATAATGAGTTATGGGCATGCCTTGATATGTCCATCAAACACCTCTTTCTGGGGGCTACATTGGTTATCAATGGGCTTCCATGTATAGTTCACAGTGCTGATTATTATCTGTAAAGTTTAATGGCATAGGACCTTGAGAGACTACCTGCCTGCCTGCCTGCCTGCCTTCCAGAATTGTTGCCTATCCTGTACAATATAAGAGAGTTGGGCTGTTCTAGGTCTCATTGATTAAACAATAATACCTTCTGGGATTCAGGGAGTGGGCCTTCTCTAGTGTGGTGACTGTCCCATAGAATGAGACCCTCCCAAATATGTATAAGTTCCCATGTTAACCTTGCTGGATGATCCCTTAAGATCTGGCTCTTTTCCTGAACTTTGGACTGCAGTGGTGGTGAACCTCTTGTGTATTATGTGGCGTATGACATAGTAGCTTTCCCACAGAATATTCTTTTTGTACTGTGTGTATTGTTTTATTCAAAAAATTGTGTTTTGTAATGTGTTGTAATGAGTCAGCTGGCTTGTAAATGTAATATAATAAAATGAAAATAAAATATAGAATTGCAACTCTAATAATATACTTGTGGTTGTAGTCATGCTATTAATTCAAATTATAGCTGTAATAATTGAGACTGCTGTGTGCAGTGTGATTATTAATATATATATAGTTGCAACATTTTTTAATATATAAAATGTCTCTTTTATTGAGAAGAACAACAAAGATGATTAGAGGACTGGAGGCTAAAATATATAAAGAATGGTTGCTGGAATTGGATATGTCTAGTTCAGAGGTGAAATTCAGCAGGTTCTAGCAGGTTCACTAGAACTGGTAATAAATTTTCTAAGCAGTTCAGAGAACCGGTTGTTAGAAGAAATCTCCTTTTGCTTTTTTCAACTTTACAGGGTTAATCCTGTAAGGAAGGCAGGAAAAAACATTTTGGTGTTGTTTCTAGCCTCTGTATTGCCCTGCTTACAGAAACTTCCCAACCAGGCACATGACACCCCCCCCCTCAGCCATGCCTACCAAGCCACACCCACAGAACTGGTAGTAAAAAAAATTGAATTCCACCACTGGTCTAGTTTGATAAAAAGGACTAGGTAGACATGATAGCAGTATTCTGATATCTTAGGGGCTGCCACAAAGAAGAGGGAGTCAAGCTATTCTCCAAAGCACCTAAGGATAGGACAAGAAGCAATGGGTGGAAACTAATCAAGGAGAGAAACAACCTAGAAATAAAGAGAAAATTCATGACAATTAGAACAATTAATCAGTGGAAACAACTTGCCTCCAGAAATTGTAAATGCTCCAACATTGGAAGTTTTTAAGAAGAGATTGGATAGCCATTTGTCTAAACTGGTGTAGGGTTTCCTGCCTAAGCAGGGGGTTGGACTAGAAGACCTTCAAGGTCCATTCAAACTCTGCTATTCTATTCTATTCTATTCTATTCAAGAGGGACAAAAAAAAAATCTTTCTTCAAATTATCTCTGATTTAAATGTAAAACACATGTATTGGTTTTCTTAGTTGATTGCAGAATGATTTTTACATTATGTTGTGAGCTTGCCTCAGTAGTCTAGAAACCAGTTAGGTTTTTTAAAATAAAATAAAAATTACTAAAACAACATGTCCGATTTAAGAAAAGGTTAAGCTTTCCATGCTTAATTTTGTTGCAAGTTTTTGGAAGAAAGGTGCTTGAATTAGACCTTGTATTCAGTAATACTATGTTGTAGATAAGGCTACCCTCAGACTCATTTGTCCATGTCATCTCCTGGATGTCAAAGAGATGCCAAAAGAGGCCGTGGGAGTTTGGCTACCCTTTCCCCATTCTTATCTCCACTGGTGTAACTTTTCACCCATCCTGCTCAAACCAGGGACTGAAGTAGAACCCGTAGGTCAAAACTGACTCCTGTCTTTGTGACCCTCCAGGATACTGGCAGAAATCCCAGTTTTCTGACGGCAGAAAACTCCCCTTCCCACTGCCCTCCTGGTCTTCCACCTCCTTTCCCCCTCCCCATCCAGTTCTTTACAATCTGGCATGGATTCAGGGGAGGCTCCACTCTTACTTACTGAAATAGCAATGCTGATAACTGAATGCCCTAGACAGGAACAAGCTGATAAGTTTCCATTCAGAAAATTACTTCTCTACTGCCTTCTCTTCCATTACCCCATCCCCTCCCATGAATCCCAATGTCAAATTTACATCTGTGTTCCTTCTTGGCCATGGAGTCAGGCAGGCTGCTGTAACTAGAACAGGGGTGATGGTTGTGGGGTTCAGGGGTCAGGTAACTGGAAATCAAGGCAGTACAGAAGCCTTTCAAATAACTGGTTGAATGTGTTCAAAGCTACTTCGTATCTTAATAATAGTCCATAAAATAAGCTATATGCATAAAGTTTTATAGTACTCAGTTGCAACAGTTTGCAACTGTTAAATAAAACTGTTAAGCATTAAATAAAAATGCAACTTTGTATTATAAGGTAAGAACAAAAGGACTTGTTTGCACGATAGGGAACCACACAGAGGATAATAATCATGTTTTAACCTAACATTGGACAAATCCCATGGGTCAAGTATTCAGTCTGTTGTGCATATTGAGACAATGGGGTTGACCACCCAAAAAACATAGTTCACTTAATCCTGGATTAGAAAAATGCAGCCATAGAATTGGAAGGGACTTCAAAGATTATAATTGACAATGCAAGATTTATTACTGAATTCCCAAGAGGTGTCCTTTCAAAGAGATAACCTGTTATGTTTGGGAGACCACTACCTTCTGAAGCAACCTATTCAATTGTCAAATAAGCTCATGTAATTAAAAAAAAATGCCAAATTTGGATTTCTGAAGTAATAGAAGACAAATTTGTTTCATCAGGTATGCTGCAACCCATCAGATATCACATTGCATCTTCAGGGTGTATATAGCCAACATCATATCATCATGAGGTCTTTATTCTGAGTATTTGTTAAACCATGAAGCTCATACTAGCATATTACTTCTAAATAAAATAGAATTCCATCTAGTGTTGACTTTCAGCTGTGATGCCAAAGCAACATATGGCAATGTTGGGAACAATGAAGGGAACATCTGAAATGGGAATTCTACTTTTCCCAAACCAGTCAAAATCTCTCTCCAAATCCATTCTTTTTTATTCTCGCCAGCTGATTTTGAAGCAAAAATGTGGTGGTGGGGGAAAGATTTCCCGGGAGGGATTTTTTTTTTTCAAGGCAGAAGTACCATGGCCAAAAAAGCGATTCAACATCTCTTTCATTAAACCTTTTATGCAGTGGTGAAATACAACCAGTTTTACTACTAGTTCGGTGCCTCGTGCACTTCTAAAATGCAATTTTTTCCTTATCAGAGGCAGCCTGGGTGAGTAGAAAGGCTGTGGAGGTGCGCAAAACAGCTGTTATGCATGATTCAGGTGACCAAAAAGAAAAAAAAAAGGAAATATAAGACAGGAAAGGGCAGGGGCAGGTGGGCAGGGCCAAATGTTGTCACCGCTACCTGTTCGTTAGAAACAATGTGACCAGGCTGAATAGCACCACTATTTTTATTTCTCTTGAAGACAATTGGTTCCCTTTTTGAGAATTCTTTGGAGTGGAAATGGACATGCAGAACTATCAGTATTTCCTTAATGGAGCTCTCCCATCTGAATACTACCCTTGTCTAACCCTATTTAGCTTCTGAGCTCAGATGAATTTGGCCAGATATTACCATCTGACCAGTTAGAACTACCAAATCTGGGCTCAAAAAACCCAGAGGTCCACTAGGTGACAGTATATAATTTTTTGCATGTTATGTATCTATATAATGGTTACCAATTTTTGGGAAATATGATTTATTTATTTATTTATTTAATCACATTTATATACCGCCCCATCTCCACAAGGACTCGGGGCAGTTCACAGCAGGTAAAAAACAAAGTATAACAAATTCTAAGAACAATCTAAAAACATTAAATTTGCTGTTAATTAAAATTATTAAAGTTAATAAAATTGATGGATCTAAAAATGATAGCCTTAGCTTTTCAATTTTAAGTTTTATTGGACTCCTTCAAAAGAAAGAAACCAAAGCAATGAAATACAAGTTTGTCTGCTAATTTCTTTAAAGCATTATAGATTTGAAGTTAAAACAGCAGTTTAAAATGATCTTTAAAAATCAATCAACATAATTCCAAGAATGATGTCTAAAGTAAATAAGGAGTAGAACCTGGCAAAAATTTGTTAGATCTGAAAGTTAAGCCATAGAGGTTTTGGATTGACATAATGAATGATGTAGGAGGTTTGAGTATAACCAAGACTAATTCTTAGAAATTTCTGGTCTATTGGGTGTTGAAGGACTTTGGATTCCAGGAACAGGGGCATTTGGCTGTACACTGCTTGAGGCTTAGTGAGTCAACAGACAGGGATCAGAGATTTTATACTGGAATCTTATTTCTGGTGAGATTAAAATATTGCAAGAAACAGGGAAATAAATAAAATGGACATCTCAACAGACTACCAGCATGGTATGAACATAGGGAAGAAATTGGTGTAGCTAAAATACTTGGTAGGTGTCAGTTCTAGAAAAGAACAAACAGCATATCAGATTTCTATGACAATGATAAGAGGTTGGTCATTGCCACAGTATCTCAGTGTGGAAGATTAATTGCTCATCTCTGACAATACAAATGACCTGCTTATGATGCCCCTCAGCCATGGAGAATCTTCTCAGAAAGAGGCTTAATACAGCTCAGAACAACAGTTTTTTTTAATGAAATCCACCATTAATCACTTAGTTGAGGTGTCATGCTATAGCATTCTATCTGTCATATAACAATCCCATGTAATCCATTAAGAATAGCCATTTTCAACTTGCGAAGGCCCTAAAAATGGCATACTTTCATTCCCATGTTTAGGGGGAAGAGATGTCTACAGCTATGCTGGCAGTCAACATAATATGCAAAAGATTTCTTCCTTACACAATTGTAATCGGCCTTTTTTTCTGGCCTCTTTACCAGTTTGCAAGAAAGAGAGACTAATTTGTAATTGTCCTCCTCAGAATAGATAATCTATTAAGATTCCAGCAAGTGGTGACACTTCAGTCCACTAATTTGCAGAGGAATTACTTAATGTCATTTTCTCAAAATTTATCCCCTATACAGTTAAAAAACAACAACCAGCAACCCTAACATAAATTTAATGTTCAATTTCAGTGTAGGATTAACACCCTTATAAACAAAAATCCCTTAAAGAATTGGTTGCTAGAAATAAAAAAAAAAAAACTTGCACCATTCAAAGAACCAACTCAAAAAGTTAAAACACCAGGCCCAGCTGAAGTCCTATGCACCAATTGCTTCTCAGTTGAATGTTGGGCCTTGCACAATAATACCTGCAAGGTTAGATGAAAGGTCCAACAAACAAAGCTTTAATTTCTGATGGTGGACAGATGCCCTTTCAAAAAATGATGAAAGAACAAGGCAGCTGGAAAGTTGCCAATCCATTTTATTCTTGCTTGAAATAACTGATCTCTATGAAGGCATCATGCTTTTTTAAAATGCCATTGAGACAAGTGGACTTCAAAAGTGGCCAAGGTACCAGGTAGCAAGCAAATCCATAGTGGTATGGGCAAAGGTAAGAGTATGGAAACCCCTCCCCCCCAAAGAAGATCAGCTGTCTCTGGAGTAGGGTCACCACTTCACAGCAGAACACATGGAGAGCAACTTCAGCAAAGTCCTCAAGTTGAAGCATTGGAACAAGCAACTATTTTGGAAGATAAGTTGGGGAGGCAGGGAAAATCTGTGGCTGTTCAGATCCTGAATAGGTAGGCTGATTGATGGGGATTAGAAAGCAAGACTAAAGTAGCCCATGTTGTACCCTGTTTTGGGAGCTGCGCTGGCTGCCAGTTTGCTTCTGGGTACAATTCAAGGTGTAGGATATAACATTTAAAGGGGTCCAGGGTTATTTGAGGAATCATCTCATCCCGCTGAGGTTGCCCTGCTTCACCCATGTTATCAAAGGAGGCATGGTACAGGCCCCATAGGTCAGGGAATTCTGGATGATGGGGTCCAGGAGAAGAACCTTCTCTGCTCATCCTGCTCCTTTCTGCCCCATCTTTTAATTATAGTTGATACTTTGTATTTTTATAGCATTTTATTTTTAATTATATGCATATTTTTGTATTGCTTTATTCTTTTTAATATTGTAAGCCTCCCAGAGTCACCTCATGGTGAGATGGGCAGCAAACAAATTTAATAAACAAACAAATAAAATATTTTGGGGAAAACGTAATTGGTTTGAGCTCATGGCTGAGAAAGACCTGAAGCAGGCTCACCACTCACTTTGAAACAACTATAATATACTGGATAATATGAGTATTATTTGCATTTATATTTTTTATTTTCTTTATTTCTTTATTTTCTAAAAGTGTCACAATTATTGTTTGCCTGTATATTTTATTCTCCCCTTAACTCTGAGGGGTACATTTTGTTGATAATGAACATCTCCAAATCACCCAGACAGCTTCATGGTTGAGCAAAGAGTTTGAATATAGACCTTGCTAGTAAAGATCATCTATTTCACAGTGCTGAAAACTGCTATGATGGCTATTTCTGTTGGATTCTGGTAGTCAGTGAGCGATACACAGTGATGTATGAAATAGCCTCAGATAGTCTTTTGGGGTAGCAAAGACAGATTCCAGCTATTCTTGCTTTCAGCATCTTTTCATATCATGCTGAGATGCTATCAATCTTCAGCTGCCTTCAGTTTATTGACATTTATGCTTATCACCACACGTCTCCCTGATTTAGCAATATAGCACTATGTGAAATGGAGGGTGCTTTAGTTTAGGCAGTCCTTTAGTTCTTCACACCTAGCCAGAAATTCCTGTCAGCATTTGGGTTCATATTGTGTAAATAGTGTCATCTAGTGGAAAATACCGGTAGTTGCATCAGTGGCCAATCTATTTTTGACAAGAGTCAAACTTTAGTGGTTGATTTCTTTCGAACCAATCAGTGCGAGACACCATAATTGCTTTACAGTTGGCAGAAAAAAGTATCTTGCAGTTTTGCCTCAGGTAGAAGAAAATACTGGAAAATTAGATTTTCTATTTTCTCTCCATTTGAGGGTTTAGTCCAGAGTGAAAAGTTAGAGCTTTGCACAGACTAGAAAGGAATTCTATGTTCAAATTCATACTGAGCTACTACAAGTCAAGTATGTTTCTAGATAATCTTAAACTAGAAATGTGGAATAGCCCCTTCTAGAAATGACATTTTTTTTCAGATTTTTTTTCTTTTGCATTTGTTTTTAGTTTTGGGATTCAGTGAAAAATTTACTTCTTAAAAATCCTACAAAATCACCACAAATGGACTCAGCCTCACACACCTAGTGGTGTGACTATTGACATGCTGCGAACAACAATATTAATGAATAAATAACAACAAAAAAGACAATCTGTTTTTAAAAAAACTACCACTGCAATATACTCCTCAAGCCAAGGGAACTCCAAGCCTCTAACTTAAAGGAATTGGCTGCTTAAAAGGTTAAAATAATTTGATCAATTTTATCCTGAACTGGGGAGTCTCACTATCTCCAAACACCACTTTTGATTTATTTATTATTTATTATTTAGATTTATATACCGCCCCCTCTCCCAAGGGACTTGTGGCGGTTTACAGCACATTAAAAAATACATAACAAAATTTAAAACCGATATAAAATAATTAAATTTAGCTGCAATATT
>JAEANM010004079.1:0-21337 GCA_017656035.1 Myanophis thanlyinensis
AGCATTTCACTGCATATCGTACCATGTATGACTGTGTATGTGACCAATAAATTTGAAATTGAAATTGAATTGAATTGCCCATAGGAAACTAATTAAGGTAGGCATTTCAGAGCAAAGAGTGCAATCATTTACTATCGTGTACCTGCTGGCCATGATTAAGGAGGAAAATGTAGGTCAGGTATTGTCTTGATCACAAAATGACTGTGATAATCCTTTTCCAGCTGGGCTGGCCATACTGTTAGGCAGAATGAGGTTGATAGCTCAAGTAGCAAAATTGGGGAATGAAAGGTTGCTAATGGTTATTTATTAAATGAATTAATAATTATGTTTTTAGTGTCAGGGATGGCAGAGGTCCTTGTAGCAATTACAATTTGGAACAAACTATCCTGGATCATCCAATTGCAATTCTTGGAATTATTAGACAAATATTTTCTGTTAAAACATGGGAGTTCACAAATTTAAGCTATAACCATCCAGCCTGAGTTACTTACTTCAGTCTTCAGCTGCACAGAGATTGACAAAATTAGCTACTGATTGCTAAGTATATTACAAAATAAACATTTTAATAAATAAGGAATGGTTTATTTATGTTTGGGGATAAAACACTGATTATAAATTAGAGAATTTTAAAGCTGACATCCTATTCATATTTGCAGGGTTGTCTATTTGTGTTTAGCATATGTATATAGCATAAAACTGGTTCAAATCATGTTATTTTAATTAGAAGAAGAGAATATACTATGGATTGGGAATATTATCCATATTTGCATTAAATACTCCCTCTAGGTTCTAGATACCATTATTCCTAGGCTCTCACAAGAGTGTTTAAAAAATCGCTTCACTTTCAACAACAGAGTTGTGTATGAGGAAATAAATAAAGATTCTGAGCCCAAGGAAGCCAAGAGAAAAAAATTACAGCCCAATACATTAGTGTCCCAATTTCAATCTAGATCCTGCATATTTTTTTCTAATTAAAATGGATAAGGTACCATTATCAAGCTGCTATAGACATTCAAAATAAGCCATTCTCCTAAAAAAAAAAAAAAAAAAGGCCATGTGTTTCTTTCCTAGGAACATTTTCTTTTCTGAAAAAAATAATCAGAATGTATTAAGTGCTGGGGAAAAAAGATGAGTAATCCTGTATGCGAATAAAAATTGTATTCATTTAATTTATTCATTTATTTGAAGTCACCATTATTTTTTAAAAAATTCAGCCATGCCTCTTGGGACTAGAGATGAATTGCAGGATCTGCTTGATGAAATAAATGTAAATCCTATAGGCAAGTTCTATAAAAAGACATTGAGGCAACATTATTCTCTGAACAGAATAAACTTGCTAAATGGTATCATAACGTACAGTATTCCCCACTTCCCCAAGGACTAGAATAAATAGCATCAATCTAATAATTTCTTTTCTAACAGATTATGACAAAGAAGATGAGAATTCTATGGACAACAACCGGCATTGTCAGGGCATCGAGAAACATTATGTAGAAAAGAGAAGCAGGTCATCGTCTTTTGTGTCATCTACAGATGATGAGCAGAAACCTTTGTTTTCGGAGATCATCGGCTACCCAGCTGGACTAGGCAAGGGTGCAGTGTTGGATTTTGAGGAAATGGTGAATGCAACAGAAAGAATCCAAAGTGATCAACAAAGTCACTCTTGTAAAGGTAAACCCAGCAAAGACTTTTGCCAAAGGTATCCAGATTTAAAAAACACGAAAGATGGTTAGAGCAGTCACACTTTAACCTTCTAATCAAACATCTCCTTGAAAATAGCCCTTGAGATTAAGTTTATCACATTTTAGTAGTTAATTTCTTCAAGCTTTAGCATGTTTCAATAGATATGGTATTCCCTTCAATAGAGAATGGAAGAATGGTCATCCTTAAGCTGACCATATAATTCCCAACAGCAAAGAGGTGGGGGTTTTATCTCTTTGATATATACAAAAGATGAGTGGCGTAGTGGTCTTTCCAGTCAGAAGGTTGAGAGTTCAATCCTAGTTGGTGGTTGATGTTTCTCTCCGAGAGCACAAAGAAAAAAATAATCTGCTGCAAACTCTGCATAGGCATCAGGAAAAGCATCCAGCCAGTAAATGCTCAGCTCCATCCAGCTGCTCCGACTCTACCCTGAATTAAGACATTACAGGGTCATAAAAAGGAGTTATTTATATATACAAAAGATTTATATATACAAAAAATTGGCGAAAAGCTATAGAGCGGGGGGTGGGGAGAGAGAGAGAGAGAGAGAAGAAAACTATGCTGTCTTAACAAATCTACCATATAAAAAAGCTTATTTTAACCAAGATATAATATTTAATATTCCGTATCCTTCCAAGGTGGGTAAAATGAGGATTGTTGGGGAAAATATTCTGACTCTGTAAACCACTTAGAAAGAGCTGTAAAGCATGGTGAAGCGGTGTATAAGTCTAAGTGCTATTGCTATTCAAAGCCAGCTTTTCTATCAGTGGATAATAGCTGAACCACGTGAGATAAGAGACCATAGGAAGTCATCTGTCCATAAAGTGTAATACTGTACAAAGACTGGAACTTTCCATACAATGCAGTTTCTCAAACATTTCTGGTACTAAATTGGTGATTTTTGTTCAAGAAACTAAGATTAGATTAATGAATGATCTGATCGCAGAAGTCTCGTGTCTTGTTATATTTGGTGCTGAGTCTTCGGTTTCTGAAATTAGCCTGTTCCTGTGAAGCCTGCAATCTTGATAGCTCTGACCCAAATTAATGACAGCTGTATTGCTCCACCTGTTGGGAAGGAATCATGCTACCATCCCGTTGTATAAACTAGCCATTGGTGTTACTGTTGTTTTAAGAAATGATAGAGTTGAGTCATGAGTAGTCGTGGGGGTGGGGGTTTCCACTTTGAATTAAGTGGGAGATGCTCAAATATTACAATTTAGGTTTCAGGCACCATTCCAAATTTCAGTATGTAGCAAACATTTTACCATGTAAGATCAGCCCTGAATAAATTTTGCCTAATTATTAATCAGACACATAAATTATCTCCTAACCATCTCACCAGGGCATTTTATTGCCAGAACTTTAAGACTGTTGATTAGGAATAACTGAAATGCATGAAGATATGCAAAACATCAAGAGTTCTGTCACTGCAATATATCGCAGTTGATGTGTGTTTTGTTGATTTATCTCCTTGCATGAATATTTCTGCATAAAAAACATCAAATATCAGGTTACATCAGATCTGGGCATATCTGGACCTTTGGCTATCTCTGTCCAGCCTGCGTGGATTATTTTTATTTTGGAGGCGATTGTTATTTTTTCTTTTTCCAATTTATGTATGTTCATGTGCACCTTCGCAGCCCTATTGGTTCAGCCCTCCACAGCAGTCTCAATTTCTCATATGGGAAAATTAATTGCCCACCCCTGAGCTACAAGAGACGAAGAGAGAGCTAACAATGTCATTCATCTATCCATATGTTCCTGGTGACTCAGACCATTGTAAATATTACTAATATATATCTGCAATATGGAAGCTCACCTTTTCCCTTTTGGTTGCTAGAAATATATCTTGCAGCTATGGCAACACTTTCCAAGGCAACCTAGCAAAACAATCTTCTCTGGGCTATATTTAGCTATTTTCAGGAGTGTTTTTACTGTGGTCACACACAAACCCAAATAAAAATTTCCTTGTTCTTTGTTTGGGACACTTAAGAGGTAATTGTCTTTTCTTATTCTTTTTGTGTCTGCCTGCTTTTAATAATGTTCCACCTAATCAGCAGCATTCTTATTTGTTCTTGCTAACTGGATCAGTTAACAAAATGTGGATGTTTTCTAAATGTATGGGTATACAGTGTTACAATACATATATCCCAGTAGTGGCAAACCTTTTTGGCACCAAGTGCCGAATTTGAGCATGTGTGCATTAGTATGCATATACTGCATGCCTGCATCTTTTGCGCATGCGTGGTCATGCATGCATGTGCAGTTGCATGGGAGACACATGCATGCGCAGTTGAATGGGAGTCGCATGAATGCGCAGTTGCACGATTCATGTGCGGCGGGTTTTGCTCACTTGCAGTCATGCGCAACTCATGCACACTGGTTTTTATGCATGCGCAGTTGCACACAACTCACATGCTTAGCTTTTAGCACATGCACAGTCATGCGTGAGTCACACATGATCTTTCACATTCATGTGCATTTGCGCAGGAGCTGAGCCCATGCATAGTGATGCAAGAGTCACGTGTGCGCGCGCATGCACTGTCCGTGAGTTGGGGCGACTGCTGGCATACCAACTTGGGCACGCGTACCATAGGTTCGCCATCACAGATGCCAGTAGGTTTATCAGTTTTAGTGAGCCTAATGATGTGATACCTCATTGTTAATATCCAGTGTAAGGATATTAGAGATTTGGCATTAGAGATAGCCAAAGTGGATAATGGATAGTGGATATCTTCTCCTCTCAATGGAAAACTGTCTGCATTAATGTGAACTTGCCTGAACTCTCGGAACAGTTTCAGAGACCTTTGCCAAAAAAAAAAAAAAAAGCCTGCCAGAAAAATGAATCGGACTGGTGAGCGCCTGCCATAGTGCTAGTTCTATTATTATATAAGTGCCTGATTTTGATATGTGTGCCTAAAACTCTTCATAATTGCTTTTAAAGGCGTTCAAAAGACCTGATTGTTTACAGTTACTTTTCTTGTTTCAGAACAGTCCAGGAAGCTTTTCAATGACATGGCTTCTACTTCTTGACCACAGATGGCAGCGAAGATAATTTTTCCCCTTTTGCTGCTATCTAGGGGTTATTCAGATATTTGTAAATCAGATCGGATCAGCTCTTGCTGATGTTTGATCTTGTTGAAAATTTTTGTTTCACTCTTGTTTTTCATTTGTTTTCTGATGATATTTTTAAGGTGTGAAGAGAACAGAAGGAAGAGCCTGTGCACCTTGAGAGTTCATATGCCAATATTTATATAAAGAAACCACTTTAAAAAAAAAAAAGCATAAATAAGGTGCTTTTACTGAATAAAAGCAAAAGCAACCATAGGAAATTACAATCTGTGGAATGAAGTGTAGTAACTAAAGAGTATGGCTGGGTTTTGTTTGGGGAATTTCAAGTTTTCCTTCCTTGTACTTCTGCTGGAAATGAAAATAATTCAAAGGAATTGATTCAGAGCAAAAAGATAAATAGAGGAAAAGCTGTTATTTTCCATCTGTTTTCTGAGGCTGAAAATTGCATTTATTTATTTATTTATTCATTCACATTTATATACCGCCCCATCTCCCTAAGGACTCGGGGCGGTTCATAGCAGATAAAAACAGAATACATAAACAAATTTAAAAACCAATATAAAACCATTAAATTTGCTGACTTTTAAAAAGTACTATTAAAAATTAAATTAATTCTAAAATTTAATCAAAATTAAAATACCCCAGGGTGTCAGGCCAGGCCAGCTAGTTGGAAAAAGTGGGTCTTTAACGCACGTCGGAAAACTCGCAGGTCAGTAATAGCATTGTTGGGCAACTGCTGTTTATCAATCACTAACCTAAGAAGATATATCAATGAGTATCTATTTTTTCCAGATTTCCCCCAATCAGCATACAGAGTGCCCTACTTCCTGCTATGTCCATAGGTACTTCTTCTGTAGCACTGTCACCCTACAAGGTAGACCAGACTAAGAAACAAATGCCATATAGGTCAGGACTACTTTTACTGTAATAAAATTTGGCAGGTCTGAATGTGCTTCCCCCTCCCATACTTTATCTTCATATGAACTAAGAAGGGGCTTGTCTGAGTTGTTTTCTCAAATTAGTTTTTGGGGAACCTGCTCAATTTCTGTTTATCTAATTGTTGTCTTGGTAAGCAATGTTGTCTTTCACAGCCATTTCTTACTCCCTTTATTTGCAGGTGTATTCAAAAGTCCTAGTAGCAGCATTGCTAAAGATTATATGGGTTTATCCTAAACTGTGACTATTCAGATATTCTCGGCTCAGGTGTTTTTATCATCAGCTGCTTTTTGCAGGGCCACTTTTACATCAACACTGTAGAAGAATAATCTGATCCAGACTCAATTAGTCACTAATATCTGGATATTTAATCCCAAACCAGTTATTCTGGCTGTCATTGTCTGTCATCCTTAATTAGTCCCAGCATCTCTATCAATAAACTCTCTCAGGTTCACTGAGATGTCTGATGCCCAGAGATCATGGGGAAAAAATTATTATCCTGTAACTATAGTTCTTTGTGTGATAGTCTGTGCATTCACACAATCCATCCACCTTCCCCACATCAAATGCCTACCATGGCAAAGAATCTGAGATATTGTAAGAATCTCCACTATTCAGAGGGAACAAGGCAGGAAATAAATCCAGGAATGTATGGATAAAGGATTGTACTTTCTTTTTCAAAACTTGCTTTAGCTCTACAAAATTCTAAGAGTGGCTTCTGCACAGGGAAATTAGCCTTATGTGTGAGTGTGCTGATGGCAAATGAAAGACTACAGTAACAGATAAGCAACTTCTTCGTACTGTGTGGATTAGAAATATAAGAAACAGACATAAAATAGTATCTGCATTAGGCTGACCTTCACTCTCATTCACTGTTTTGACTGGCAGATACCAGGGACAGAAGAACCTGGGAGGAAGATCAGAGCAGAAGTCACCAAGAATCATCCTGTCCATCTGCATTACCTCACGTCACCTGGGGAATCTCTGAAACGGAAAGTGAAATCAACTATGGTGAAGTGGAGCAGAGGCTAGATCTACTTCAAGACCAACTCAGCAGGTAACTTAAGAGCACGAAGGGGGGAAAAGCAAAGATGGATTTTCAGTAGCTTTGATAACTATTAGCAATGTTGACATTTCTCTTTGTTCCAGACTAGATCCATGCCACTGAGTAATATAACACTATTAGGTGGAGTCAAAATGGGCCTGAGGATGAAGATAGGAAACATCCTCTTGTGACTACTACTAGTTAAGGTTTTTGTGATTACATCAGATTTGAACTGGGGACTTACTTCTTTATAGTGTGAATTTTTTAGCTCCGTATCAGTACATAGTTTAACCTGGCCTGTTAAGTGTAGAGTTTTCCCAGCAATTAATCTACTGTGCTCACTGATAAATACACACACACACACACACACACTTACCTATTTTTGCTCATTAAGCATCTTACCAAGCCATGATGTGTTTGGTTGGTATTACCTTCCTGAACTTTTTTATGGTGTGCTTTTTAGGTCTTCAGTACTCCATGGAATTCCTCTACTGTTCAGCAAGCTGTCGAAGACCTCTTTGGCACTTTTTGTAACTCCTGATTTGTTTCCAGATCTATCAGTGAGGAGCAAAACTTGTGTCCTAGTTAAATTTTTCTCAGTTGAAGTCCCACTTTACCCACATTCCTTGGGAATAAAAAATAGCATATCCACAGTGATCTCACATATTAACTTCATCAAAACTAGGACAAAACTTGAACAGCTGCTAGTTCAAAGAGCTTCTGAAAGATCCTGAATTAGAAAATAAAGTTTAGTTCATTATTCTGAAGGGTTCTTGGCTGAATCGAGGAAATATGCCAAAGCTGTTCCATTTATAGAGGAATTAAATAAATATTTTTATGGAAACTAAGAACAATTCCATGATTCAGTTGAAGGGTTTGGTGATCCAACATTGTAGTGGATGCTTTCACTTTTTTCTTTCCTTTTTGAAATAAAAATTGTGGCAAATGCAGCTAGAGAAAGACAACAAAGCAGATTTTCCAAGTTAACAGCAATGCACTCAAAGACTTGTAGAAACTTGTTAGGGGAAGTCAGGGAATAGGTAAATCAAACTGTTACAAATGAGTGAAATTAAAGCTGTTTTTTTGCTACATTGGTTGACAGGATTATTGAGTGGGGAAAAACCTATTGACCAGCATAAATTCATTGTGAATTCTTGGTGGTATAAAATGACAGTGAATCCAAGAGAGAGTATAGCAACATGATTGTGACTGTGTATACCAATAACATCTGTTCAGCAGATTTAAAAAAAAATCCTTCAGAGAAAAAAAGTCACAGGCATATCAGGAGAGGACAGAGCGAGAGGGAATGGTTAGCAAATATTCCTGTCAACATAAATAAGATTTTTTTCATCCTGCCATTTTGCTGTAGTACCTACCCCTCACTGGGATATCCCTTCAAATTCTTACCAAGGAGGATTCAACTCTTGAGCTGAAAGATATCACCAATTTTTGTCAAGCAGCGTATTATGTGCAATCAGATCAATCATGTTTTATTGGTGATTAACACTATTATTTCAATTGTGGTGTTATTCTTGAAAACTACCCTGAATGCCATGAAGCAGTAGAGCAGAATAGAAATTTAAGTACGTGCACTTACAACTGATTTATATAAGTACACACTGAGTATTAAAACCAACAGATTAAAAAGAAAAGAAAAGAAAAATAAGGCACCAAAGGCTGACTCACAGTCAATCAAGTTCCAAATCACCTTAGCTGGGCTCAACCGGCATGTGGCCCCTCTCTGGGAAAAAAATCGAGGTCTTCAAGACCAATGGCCAATGCCATTAGGACCATCCAGATCTTAAGAGGAAGACTACTCCAGAGGGCAGGGATACAGGCCTGTTGGATCTCAAGGGATCCAAGTACTCTACAAGACCAGTCCTATACTGTGCCATGAAGGGTTTTATAGGTGATAACCCACACCTTAAATTGTATCCAGAAATAAGCATTGAAGAAAGTCTAGCAACATCTATGTATGGTTATTTTTTCTGTGGATGATTGCCATTTCACTCTGTTGGTTCTCTTTTGGAGAAATTAATGAGCAACCTATCACTGAGGGGTCCAACTATCACATGAAGAGCCAGTTTGGTCTAGTGGTTAAGGCATCCGGTTAAAAAACCAGGTGACCATGAGTTCTAGTCCCACCTTAGGCATGACTTTGGACCAATCACTCAGCCAAACCCAGTTAACTTGTGGGAATGATAGAAGGAGGAAGGAGTATAGGCATATTCACACTTTTAGTTATTTATACAAAATACAAAATAAATAAATATACCCATTAAATTTTAATTGCAGGACTGTTCATTTTTCTGTTTGGAGAAATGCTGCCAAAGGGAGGAAAAAAAGTGGCTAAACATCTATTTCTGCCATTCCAGATAGTATTTAGGGAGCTTTTCAGGGCTTCAGAGGTTGCTTTGCTTCAAATATCCAATTGAAGCAGCTCTTTAAACTGAAGTGCTGAACTGGAACAGGACTCTGTATCAGTGCATTAGGACTGGCGTGCTGCTGTGATCTTGACAATTTAAAAAAATGCACATGCAAAAGACTTCTTTCTCCTCTAGGTCAAAACAGTTGATTGAAGCAAATCAGTCTACTTCAATGCTTTGATTTAAAGCACTGAGTCAAGATGACTTGCTCTTTGGAATTCTATTCCAATTCTATTCCAGCCAACCTACACACATTTAATATATCCCTTTTGCAAAATATTATATAGATTAGATTTCTTTTCTATATAATTTCTACTTTCCACCATATCTCGTTGTCTAATACAAGGGTGTCAAACTCAATTTCATTGAGTGTGGCATCAGAGTTGTGTTTGACTTTGGGGGGCGTGGCCAGGGTGGGCATGGCCATCTTGACTTCACTCATATTGGGGGCATCTGTGGAGACCTGGATGGGGCTAGGGAAATCCTCCTGCAGCCCTTTGCCAGCAAAAATGGAGCTTGTGGCCTTCCCGGGCTCCGTTTTTGGCAGCAGAGGCACTTTGGGCCATTCCTTCACTATTTCCAGGGAGCCCCCCCCCAGTCTAGATCTAAGCACCCCTTGGTCCAGATTTTTCCCGCATGCCTTGAGTTTGCCACTCCTGATCTAATACATTACTGTGAGGCTGTGTGGATTAAGGACCATGCTTTGGCATTATTCAAGTCTGAATACCTTGTCTGAAATGGTTGCCTGGTTGAGCAGGGGATGGATTGAAAGACTTCTAAGGTTCCTGCCAATGCTGTTATTCTGCTGAATATTTCTATTAACTAAGATTAAGAGATGCTGAATGCTCATATAGACTAATCCCATGATGGTGAACTCTATGGCATGGGTGCCACAGGTGGCATGCAGAATGCACACATGTGCGATTGCAGAGACCCAGCTGGTCTTCGGGCCTCCGCTGTGTATGTGTACGATTGCAGCAGGAAATCAACTGGTCTTCGGAGCTCTCCTGCACATGCACACGTGATCTATGTTTCATAGCAGCCAAATTAAATGTACCCAAGAACTATATGGAAAAAAATTGGAAACATTTTTTTTACCAATCTACACATTTCTGGTAAATAAATATGGTAATGTTTTGTTGCTTTCTCAGCATAAACAAAGTATCTGAAGTTATTTGGAGCTCTTTTATGCAGGCAATTAATGCAGAAGATAGCATTCTTTGAAACTGATTTAATTTTCTAAAATGTATATTAATTGATGCAATTAATTGAAAGCTATAAATGCAGATTAGCATAACCACGGAGTTAATAAGCTAGCAATAAAAAAATTAAACAGGGAAAAGAAAGGGAAAAAAAGAGCCTCAGTAAAAAATTCTCCCGAATGCGCAAAACAAAAAAAGTTGGCTGTATTAACTTAATTACACTTTGTTTAATTTGCGCTTCTGCTGATTTATTAGAACAGAACATTCAAGCTCATGTAAATAGCTAGTATCAGCTTCATTAACTATTTATTAAGAAAGTTATTCATTTGGAAACTAGAGATATTCTCTGCATAGCCTCTGTGAAGCTTCAGAAGTAGCAATTGCATCACAACAAATGTCAAAGTTGAATATACAGCCAAGAAGTACTCCACATAAAATGAAACTCTCTTTTTTTTAATTCTGGAAAATTCTGGAAAAGTTTTAAGAACAGGCTTCTTATTTAGATAGGGTGACCATATTTGATATTTTAAAAAGACAATGGGGGGGCGGGGGCGGTGGGGGGGCGGGGCGGGGTGGGGCAGGGCGGGGCAGGGCGGGGTGGTGGGATTGGCTTCCCTTCGCCTGGAAATTGACCGCAAATGCAGAGTCAGCGCCGCAGCCCCTCCCCGGAGCTCTCCGCGGCGTGGCTAGACTGAGAAGCAAGAAGTTACTTACATCGGGATGGCTGGACTGAGCCGACGACGCAGGGAAGGCGGGACCTCTTGCTGGAGCTGCTTTTTTCCCCATTTGACCGGATATGACATCTCCACTTTTACGTCCAGTCCGGGGCGTCCCGGTAAATTTATAAAATTTATAAAACCTGCCCGGACGCCCCGGACTGGACGTAAAAAGAGGACATGTCCGGGCAAAAGAGGACGGTTGGTCACTCTAATTTACATCTAAAGTAATAATACACAGAAAAGAAATCCCAGATGTACAAACTAAATTTAAGAAAGGCAGAAGCAGCCCAGTATCACATTGCTAGCATCTGATGGATAATAGAATGGGCAGAGGTTTGTTTAAAGACTAGTTTTGCTTTATTGATTACACAGTGGCTTCTGATTGGATAGACCAAAACAAATTATTGGATAGTCAATAATTTAAAAGATGGAAGTCTGGGTTGACTATCTGTTTATTCAAGAATTTATATAGTGACTAGTGAGAACAGTTAGAATGGAATATGAAATAATTAAATGGTTCAAAATTGGGAAAGGAATGACGAGACTGTGCACTGTTGTTTCCTTATTTAATTATATGCAGAACATATTCTGAGAACTGCTGCAGTAGAAAAAACAGATATTGAAATTAAACTTGTGGGGAAAAATACTGACAACACAAGCATAAATTTACAATAATCCTTTAAAAAATATGGTAAACCCATCTTCGGTAAAAAGGACTCCATTTCATTTCTGTTGATAAAGAATCGCTATGACACAGTTCTGAGCAGAAATATAAAAACTGCTAATTAATGAACCTGAAATTTCTACACATTTTCTCTTTTATATCTTGAAGACATAATATATTATTATTTTGTTTAATTTATTTAAGACAAAAAGGCAATAACTTGCTAGGTTTCTTACCTTTTAAGAAATCTTATTCAGTGTTGTCTTATTCACTGTGCATGTGTTTTTAGAAACACAAAGCTTATTAATTTATATTTAATTGAAGCCAAAGACTTATATAAATTCAGACATTAATGGGATGTCCAGAGCAATAATAATTATCTTTTCATCCAAAAATCTATTTTAGCCAGTTGTTCTTTTTGATGAAGTATATGCAATAACGCAACCAAGAATATATAGTCTCATACCAAAAATGGTGATATAATCTAAACAGTATTTTTAATTACTAAATAATGTGTTTATATCACAGAATAGAAAATAAAAAAAATAATCTATTACAAAGAAATTCCTACAATCAGAAGAAAATAAAGCATATTCCTGTTGGGAAAGATTAATAGAGTATGAAATATCCATGAAAAAGACATATATGTATTATTGTATAAACAACCATTTGAAATCAGAGCTGCTAGTTCTTCAGATTGTGTTGACCTTCATTGCATCTAGTTATGTATTATGGTTGATCACACATTCAGCCAAGTGTTTACACTGGATTTGGCATTTTTGTCTACCTATTGAGTCCTTCCCAAGGACTTGGGATAGGGAGATGTTGTTGCTTAATGATACTAAAGGTATCATTGGAGGATGTAAGCTGTTCCAAGTAAAGTTGCCTTTTGCAATTGACTAATAATAATGATTTTGTCAATGTCAGTGGCATATAAGTGCTACTCCAGACATTTTGGAATTGCATCCAAAATATCTTACTTACACCCAGAATATCAAGATATTCTGTTCTTGGCTGCATCAGAATGTATAGCATTAATAGTGTCTTAATATGTTCTCTGCTCTTGAGAAAGACAGTTATCACATCTGTCTTAGCAAGTGCCAACACACCTCTCAGGGAAAGTGCAAAAATGTTCTTGGCCACACTCCAGGCAGGTAACCAACAAAGTCTCCCTGTGTTGTAGCCTGTCGGCTGCCAGCCCCTCCAGCAGCCAAATCAGAGGAGGAGGAGGCGGCATGGGAGTCAGGATCAGCAGCAAGGGAAACAGATAGCTCCAAGAGGGAAGAGGGAATGGAGCTAGAAGAGAGAGATACAGAAATGGAATCTGGGCCGTCCATCAGCCCTCTGATGGAGAGTCACCAGCCCCCAGGTCTGGAGGTGGCTGAGGAGGAAGAAAAGGAACAGCTGAGTCCAGTGCCTGATGCGCAGATGTGCAGAAAGCAGAGAAGAGGAGAGTGATGGAAATCCATGGGCCAATCCTTGGGAAGGAAGAGCCACTGATGCTAATGAAGCCCCAGCCTAGCTCTAGGGATAAAAGGCAGGGGGTGGAGATGAATAGATGTGGCAGACAACTATTCATCTTCTGGTCGGACGGCTTTGTTAGCCTGCGTTGAGAGAAACGTTTTGCCGGGGCTGCCAGTACTCCTAATTAAAGGAATCTTTGAGTTCATTTCAGAGGTTTGTTGTGTTTGGGGAGCTGGGTCAGAACCAGAGGTGAAATTCAGCAGGTTCTAGCAGGTTCGCTAGAACTGGTAGTAAATTTTCTAAGCAGTTTGGAGAACTGGTTGTTAGAAGAAATCTCCTTTTGTTTTTGTTTTTCCACTTCATGGGTGAATCCTGTAAGGAAGGCAGTAAAAAAAAAATCATTCTCGTGTTGTTTCTAGCCTAATCTTTATTGCCCTGCTTACAGAAACTGCCCACCCAGGCACATGACACCCCCAGCCACGCCTACCAAGCTACCCCCACCGGTAGTAAAAAAAATTGAATTCCACCACTGGTCAGAACACCCTGATAATGAAATCATCCTGTAATCACCTGCTCCTGGTTCTAGTAATAGCCATTAACATAGCAATTATCTGGATATAAATTGTAGAGAAATGCCACAGGCTGCCAGCATCCATCTGACTGCAATGCCATCATGGCCTGAAGACTGAAAGCTACTATAGAGACACCATTTTCTTACAGCCATGGAAAAAGCTTTCCTAAGGGCAAAGATTGGCTGGAACACAAAGTTCTATAAAGAGCTGTATGTGGCTAGTGCAGCCTTATTTTCCAAGTCTTTACCCAACTTCTTAACACATTTCACTTTTTTTGACCTGAGGGAACCTCTCAAAAACAGATTGTGATGTCACCCTGGGATATGCTCTCCTCACTCAAGTTTTAAACTCTTTTCTGCTCCTAAAATGGTTATTTGGATCTTGCCTCAAGACAAATTAGATTATTTCAATAAGATTTGCTACTGAGTAATGATAAAACTGATCAAATCTGTGCTATTTAATCCAATGCCTTTGTCTTAGTCCAAGTAAACAGTGGTCCTACCAGAATGTACAGCTTAGAAAGAAGCTGTACATGTTTTAATGTCAGAATAGATACGTAAGTAACAAAGAAGATATGTTAACATTGTAAGTTTGGTACACAATTGCTCTCTGAAGGTCCCAAAATGGAAAATCTGATTGTCTGGAACAGCCTTCAGTAGAATGCTGCTGCTTTTATTCATACACGGCATATTTACTAAGAAAAGAAAATTGGCAGGTTTCATTCTGAAAATTTCTTCCATAATACTTCATCCTTAAAATTGTATAAAAAGCTGTCGAGGTCTGGAGGTTTGCTTTGAAATGAGATGACCCTGGAAGATGACACTTTTTTTTTAGTATGCCAACTGTGCATTTCATTTTATCAAAAGAAACTTTTAAAAACTGAAGTTAGCTGGAGCACAGAACCAAGTTGTTTACCAGGAATAAAAATAAGGGGACAAAATTTAATCCATGTCCATTTGCAAAGAGGGAAGGAATGTTTTAATGATTTCAACTTCACACTTAATTGTGTTTGAAAATATTCTGGAAGTCTTTTAGTTTTTCCAATGGCATGATGATTCCATAGGCATCCCTGGGGATGGGGGAAACGATGAAATGTATATTGCAACACTTTTGCAAGCTACATGAATCATGATCTTGTGTCCTAGTGGGACATAAGTACAAAAGGCCAGAACTTGTAATGAATATTTTATCATTTTTTGCCATCATAATTTGTACCAAACACATATGGATATATCACTGATCCTAGTTGACTAGTTGGCAGTTGCACTTCAAATAAAACTATTAGAAAATTTAATTGAATATAGATTTAATCATATTTGTAATGAATGATTGTCCAGGGAGAGGTCACAATGTACTGTAGATGGGAGAGGTCTTGGTTTTCCCTACCACACTCTTCAGCCCTACCCACCCCTAGCTTCTGGTTATATGTTATGTACTACTTTCTGGCTGATATGATCCATGTTCATGGAAGAAAGAGATGTCCTTGAGCCACAATGGTGTACTGCAGTGGCACAGTGGTTAGAGTGCAGTACTGCAGGCTACTTCTGCCGACTGCTGGATGCCTGCAATTTGGCAGATTGAATCCCAACAGGCTCAAGGTTGACTCAGCCTTCCATCCTTCCGAGGTGGGTAAAATGAGGAGCCAGATTGTTGGGGGCAAGAGGCTGACTCTGTAAACCACTTAGAGAGGGCTGGAAAGCACTGTGAAGTGATATATAAGTCTAAGTGCTATTGCCATTGTTTTTTAGGCTCTTCCTTCTTGACACTACATTGTGATAGAGATAGGATTCTCACAGCCAAAACATTATCCATAAACTGAGCACAATAGTTATGATCAGGATAGCAATAGTAATACTAATAATAAGAATAAAAGCAAACAAATACAGCAGCATCATATCCTGGCCATAATTGTTTTGAGGTGAGTGGCCTTACAACCTTTTCTCTTGTAAGAAGTTGTAAGCAAAATCATCATTTAAAAAGTCAGTTTTATTGAATTTAAGGAAAACGAAAACTTTCTTTTAGCTTACCAAAACACCAAACATGTGGATGATAGAAGGCATTTAGCACTAACAGTGTCTGAAACAACAATCTTAAATAGAATGATATGGGAAGAGATACGGAGGTTCAAATAATGTAGGTATATAGAATAAAACATGTAAGACTGAAGTTTTCTGAAAGACAATCTCTTTCTGATAGAAAAATCAGAGTAATTATGATGAGATAGTTACAGACTTTTTCCGAACAGCAGACCAGCAGACCTAAAAATAATGTAATCTGAACATAAATCTTAGTCTAAAAACTCTCACTTTACTTCTGAAAGGCGAGATTTTCTCTAAACTCACTCCTCCAACAAACAGGTGCAGATTAATGCTTGATTCATATATCGATTGCAATCTTTGCTTGAAGCTTTAAGAGCACCTCTTAACTCCAGCTGATTCTCTGGAGATTTCTGGAACATAATTCAGGATCTTTTCTCTCCTCCCGCCCAGAGGAGATCCTGAGCTCTTTTCTATGGAGTCAAGTTTTAATGTATCCAGCTAGAGTCTTTGCTTCATCCCTAAGAATTCATTTTTCTCGCCAATCAGACAATTGTTTTGGTTCCAAGTACAACTCTTTGCAACTCTTCTTCATCGCCTCATTGCGGGAGTAGCTTTGTTCCTCATCTTTGTTCCTTCCACCTGTGTCAATTAGACCTGTGCTTCCCCGGAAAGCTGTTCTCCCAGATCACAAGAATGTTTCCAGTTTCTGTCTTGTCTCTGCTTTTCCAGCAATCTCTCTCCTTTTCCCAAATGTTCTTCCTCCAGTTTCTTGCAGGCAATCCGATTCCTTTCAGCTATCACTTATCTCTCTCCCTTTTTTCTCAAAACAAAGTTTTTTGCCCGTAAATAGGGCACCTAGGGGAACTTGTTTGGCAAACCTGGACAAATTCCTTCTGATGCCCTTTGAGGGGTGATTTTGATATCGATATGCAATCAACACGTTTTCTAGCTAGCTAGTACAGTTTGTTCCAAGTCAATTCGATATAGAATGTCAAAGATCAGTGTGGGTGAGACAATACAAATGCTAACTATTAAAAGAGAGAAAGCACTTATGGAAATGGCATTCAAGTTTATTTTTCCCTTTTCAGTGTTAGTATTATTACCAACAAAAAGGTCAATACCCCTCTTTATTTTCTGCCAATATACTAGCTTTTTACCTTAGTAAAATGTTTCATATGATTTACCCAAGAGTGGCAGTCCAAATTTTAGGTAACATTGTGTACTCTACATACTGTTTTAAAATTCATTCCCCAGGGAAACCAGCTAGCAACATTCCAAGAAAACATCACCCACTTATCCCATCTAGGAGGGTTTCCATTACATAGGAATGAGGATTGTCTGCTGTGATTCTTCCTTTTTAGATGGCATAGAATTAGTAGGTGACCCAAAACTATCAGGATATTTATTATCGACAGTACAGATCAACATATAAATGAATTCCCTTATTAAAAAGATTGTTCCTTATGAAGTATAACACTGTTTCTAAATATGTTCTGCTTTCAAACTAGGTGAGATTCTCCATTTTCTTGCATTTTATAAGTCAGTTTATATGTACATCCCCCAGATTTCAATGAAAGTTTATCCTAAGGATGTATAAAGCTGGCATCTAAAGATTGTTCTCAAACTTTTCTGTTTGTGTTAGCAGTAGGGTCAAAAAGTCTAGACGCTGGTTGCAACCACACAATTGAACCTTCAACCTTCAGTCAGGAGGTTGTGAATTCTCTCAGTTTTTGATCTTACCCACCTACCCTTTCTTGAATGGATTGACTCTGTCATTGTAATAACCTCCTTTAGCTATTCTTGAAATTCTGAGAAGTGAATTTCATCTGGTTAAATTTTTAGGAACCAGAAGTAGAGTTTGAGGCTACATTGGCTATATTTAAGCTACTGTCCAAGACCTCTGTTTCACAACTAGAATTCTGGGACCGGTTGCCATTTTGTGTTAATATAGAAAGGGCATTTAAATGAGTTTAGAGGGAGAAATTCTTTCATCATTAAGGTGTTGTGCAGGTGAGACTACTTTTAGTTAGTTGTAAGGAAAAAAAGCTGGAAGCTTTTAAAATGTACTGTATAATTCTTTAGGACAGATAAGATGGTTGATCCCACTGCAGTGCAATTAGATTGCAAAACAAAATGAAACATAAATGAAGTAATGTTTGAATCTGAATGTCGATTCAAAAGAACTGAGTTGCTGGGACATTTATAATATTTAACTTAATAGGCAACTATGCCATTAGGGAAAACTGTTATCAGCCAAAAGAAATAAATTACTTGCTCTAAAAACCTGGGTTAAAACTCATCACTGGTCTGTGAAAAAAAAAATACTCTAAATACCATGCACGCTGTCAAAACAAATCTGAAATGGTTCAACAGAGCAAGATGTTGTAATAACATTCCAATAATTAGAAAAAAAAATCCCACTCATTACTGTAGATTACAAGGAAACAGTTTATTTTAAAACTATTTGTACCATTTTATTCGCTACAACAAATTCTAACAAGTAAAAACTATAACTACATTTGTTTGAAAAAAATCACTAGAAAAAAATAGATCTGTTTTAAACAGGAAAAAAATCAGAGTCTCCCTTTAGGAAGGAATAACAATTATCTACTTTAATTCGGACATGGGCCATCCAACATTAGTGTCTTAGGCCCTGAGTTGTTTGTGCATGGAACATTTTGCACACATGCACAGGATCAAATTCTAAATAAATAAACATTTATTTGTTGCTCACCACCCTCCCCCAATCTGCTCTGGAGACTGGATGAGGCTACCAGCATAGAGCTGCAATAAAAAGATACATTTCACTTTGCTGCCATCTTATGGTCATCCAGATGTTTGCTACCAAAAATACTAGCACTAAGATTGGGAGACTCTAGAGCAGAGGTGAAATTCAGCAGGTTATAGCAGGTTCGCTAGAACCGGTGGTAAATTTTCTAAACAGTTCGGAGAACCGGTTGTTAGAAAAAATCTCCTTTTGTTTTTTTCCACTTTACAGGATGAATCCTGTAAGGAAGGCAGGAAGAAAACATTCTGGTATTGTTTCCAGCCTAATCTTTATTGCCCTGCTTACAGAAACTGCCCACCCAGTCACATGACACCCCCAGTCACATGACACCCCCCCAGCCATGCCCAACAAGCCACGCCCACAGAACTGGTAGTAAAAAAAATTGAATTCCACCACTGCTCTAGAGCAGGGGTGTCAAAATGGCATCCTGCAGGCTGGATGCCCAGCTCAGCAAAGAAGGAAAACATCGTGATATGGCACATGATGGCAATGTGGCACCGTGAATTTGATACCTTTGCTCAAGCGGGATGGGGACAGATGGAGGAAGAGGGCAGGGAATTGCTTTTGTACCTACAGACATTATTTAGACTTCTTGTAACTAAAATGATTGGTTTGGTATCAATTGAATAATAGGACTATAGGCAATTCTCAACATATGACAGTTCATTTAGTGACCGTCCAAAGTTACAATGGGACTGATAAATATGACCATTTTCACAGTTGCAACTTTTGTAGCATCCCCATGATCATGTGATCAAAATTCAGATGCTCGGCAACTGGTTCATATTTATGACCATTGCTGTGTCCTAAGGTCGTGTGATCCCCTTTTGCGACTTTCTGACAAGCAAAGTCCATGAGGAAGCCAGGTTCACTTAACAACCGGGTTAGTAACATATCAATTGCAATGATTCACTTAGCAACTGTGTCAAGAACAGTCATAAAATGGGACAAAATTCACTTAACAAATGTTTCACTTAACATCAAAAATGTTGGGCTCGATTACAGTCGTAAATCAAAAGCTACCTGTATTATAGATTCCTAGAGATTTTAAACATGAACCAAGCAGTTTAGTTACTAAAAACAGACCTCTCAACAGAGATAGAAAATCATACTTGCTTCCCCAAATTCAAAAAGAGTCCCAAAGGGCTATCACAAAGGGAGCCTTTGGCACTGCCCTTTACCATTGCTCCAGCGGTATTTCCAGGATCATACCCTATAAACCACCAGAATAAATTCTGCAGAAAGACACAAAAGGGACTTGCCGGCAGGCAAAGCTGCATCTAATTGGAAATTGGCTTTATTCAGGCCTGTAACCTTTTTCAAAAAAATAATCATCATCATCTCCCCGGTATTCCACTACCGTCATCACTTTTGTCCTGACAAATGGGCAATTTAATCCTGAATTGACAAATTCAGTCCATATTAGATACTAAGTGCTCCAGGGCATGTTCTCTCTACATTTTAACAAGCAATTTAAAGCCAATATAAGGGCAAGCCACTTGTCTTGCAGCCTATGAGCCAATGAAGCCTGAATAGCAATGGCCTAATTTCCTGGGAAAATAAAATACTGCATTAAAACATACGTTTCCACAAACACCAGGTAACACAATGCATGCAGGTATCCTAGCTTCCTGTTGATTGATAATTTTACATAGGCTTCCAGTAATCATTAACAGTAAGGGGCTCAAGTCAAGATTTATGGCCATCCTTCTTGCACCAGCAAGTGGGGGGCCTACTTTGGATCCCATCGGTCAAAGAAATCTGCCTGTCAGGATCCAGAAGAAGAACCTTCTCTGCTGCAGCACCTGCCCTTTGGAACAGGACTCTAAAGCAGGGATCCCCAACCACCAGGCTGTGGCCCATTACCGGGTCATGGTCCATTCAGAACTGGGCCATGGAAGTGGTAGTCGAGTGCACGTGCACAGCTCCACTCCTGTGCACAGCTTCACATGTGCCTGCCCCTTGCACAAATGGAGTGGCATGTTCACCCATCACTTGCAGGTAACCATGTCCTCTCCCTCCCCCCCTCCATCCCCCCCCCCACCAGTCCACAAAGCCAGAAAAGTTTGAGACTGCTGCTGTCAGGTAAGATCTTCTTATCCTTTCTTAAGAGCCAAAAGATCCTTTCTTAAGAGCCTGGGGACCAAATGGGAAGTTCCATGCTGGGGATGGCTTCTGGACTGATGCCAGACTCCACCCGCACCTCCCACCCCATTCTCTGCTCTCCATCCATCTAACTTTCTGGTTTTAGTAATCATGTAATTGTGTTTCTCATTGTGTTCTCTTTCATTGTTTACTATACTATTGTCTTACTTCTGTTCACACTCTTTTCATTTCTTCCTTTTTTTAATTTTTAATTTATACATTTTTCTTTAACATATATGAGTGCTTAGTAAGCAGTGTATTGGCTGGATCGATTTACAAACATATCGTAATAACAGTAGTAACCTCCTTCACTTAGGGTGACCTATTTGATAGCCAAAAAAGAGGACGGGTGGGTGAGGGCGGCGTCGGGAGGGGGGGGCGGCATCAGGGGGGCAGCATTGGGGGGGCAGCGGGGGCAGGGGAGGTGGGGGCGGGGCAGGGGCGGGGGGACATTGTCGGCGTTGTCAGGGGGGGCGGCGTCAGTGTCGGGGGGGGCTGGCTTCCCTTCGCCGGAAATCGACTGCAAATCCAGACTCGGCTGAGAAGCAAGAAGCTTGTTCCGAC
>JAEANM010004080.1:0-21333 GCA_017656035.1 Myanophis thanlyinensis
AATAAATAAATAAATATTCACATATGCATTACAACTCAATGGCTGCTATTTAGCTTTGTTTTATTCCCCCTGTGTGCATGCTGTTGCTCTCTACTGCCAGTCCTAAAACATAATCACTACAATCATAAGGATGTTGCTGGGGACTTCAGGTGATTGGGCATATATAAACCACAAAAAAGGAAATATAGAGTGTGTCCTTTTCACAAGATAATAGCCAGTGGTGGAATCCAACCAGTTTTGCTACTGTGTGGCTTTGCTGCCACGCGGCTTCTAAACTGCTTGTTTTTGCTTACCAGAGGCAGCCTGGGTGATTGGGAAGGTGTTCTGCGTGATTCAGGTGAATAAAAAAGAAAAAAATGAAGGGGATATAGGACAGGAAAGAGCAGGGGTGGGTGTGTGGGGCCAAACATCACCACTTCTGGATCAGCTGAACTGGTGCGACCAGGCTGCATTTCACCACTGATAATAGCATAAACTCACTACTGCATTCATCACTGGTTGCTGTGATCTGGGTTTACCAAGCTGTCACTCATGCAGCCTAAAGAAGCATTTCTAATTTGTACTCTGTTACTGAGAGCTTTCAATGAGAACTTTAACAAGAATGAAAAAGTTGATGAAGAGAACAAAGGAATCCTGAAGATAAATGAAAGAAGAAGAAGATAAGCCTGGCAGGAGGTGGTTTATTTTAAAATGAAAAATGCTGCAATAGCAAATATTTCCTGTAATTACTTGTAAGGAATCAGGAATTTCAGTTCTCCTGTGAAGATCTAGGAGAGCTTGGATAAAAAAATAATGTAGAAGACAAGATATCTTGAGTGCACTTTGCAGATAGCCCAAATTAAACATGTTCTCTGTGTTCATTTGAGTATAATATTCTGATACATTTGTCAGTTTCATGTTCAGCACTGATGGACTGAGTAGTCCAATCTAGCTAGGCTATTTGTGGGAGATTAGGGTTTGATTTCCCTTTTTAAGTTTTTAAAATGTGTAAAGTTTCAATTGGATGAGGAAGAGGAAGGGAAAATGAGTTTTGGATCTTTAATTTTTCTTTCTTTTTATATATAATTTTAAAGTAATGCTTAAAGTCTTCAAAATAGAATTGAAAAAGGAAGTTAAAAAATGATGCATTAGAATTAGTTGTAGTTCAGTTATAAAGATGGATTTTTTAAAAGAAATGTTTAGAATCTTAAAATAAATATAAAAGAGTTTTCCTTTTAAGGTTAAATAATTTGTAAGAGTATAGTGATTTGGAAATATTAATTATTTTAAATAGAAATATATACCATTTCCCACCACAGGAGGAAAAAATAAAAAAAAATATTTTGGTTAAATAGGCAATGTAAACTGCTTTAAACAGACATTTTATTGGTCTTGTTTCTATTGGGACATTGTTTCTGATTATTATGCTCAATATAGAAAAAAAAGAAATTTAAAATTTAGTCTGAAATTTTAATAATTGTATACTTACAGAACTGGCTTTTTAATAGTTATAAAAAGATAAAGGTTTCCCCTGTCCAGTTATGTCAGATTCTAGGGGGCAGTACTCATTTCTGTTTCGTAGCTGAAAGAACCAGCATTGTCCGAAGACATTTCTGTGGTCGTGTGGTCAACGTGATTATACACTGATGGCACATGGAATCCTGTCACCTTCCCACCAAAATGGTACCTATTTATTTACTCACATTTGCATACTTTTGAACTGCTAGCTGGCAGGAGCTAGGGCAACTAACAGGAGCTCATTCTGTCACACAGCAATCAGGTTTCAAATCCCAGCTATCAGCCTTCCAACTGACAAACTCAGCATCTTTAACTGCTGAGCCATTGCACCCCTTAACAATTATAGGCAATATAAAAAGCTGAGGTCATAATTATATTAGTAGTTTACTCTGTTGGAAAGAGATACACACACACACACACACACAGAGATTTGTAATAAAATTTATGGCTCCATTTTAAGTCTCAAAAATCCAGCTCTAGTGATCCCGCTTTGAATTTTTCTTTTTAAAAGTTTCATATTATTTTTTTTTATGCTACCACTATATATTTGTTGGGAAACAGATTATGCTCATCTGATTTATTTATAATTCTGAAGTTAGCTTTTAAAAAAAAATTCAAACATTTCCCACAGTCACAATCTGCTAAGAAATCTCCTGTATTAACAGTCCTATATAAATCACCTTCACTGTGTTTGGTAACTTTTTAATTTATTGTAGTTTTTAAAAATTCTTCTATTACTATGCAATGATATTGAACATAAGTTCATTTGTGACTATTGTTTCTTATGCTTGAATAATATGATTTTTAAAATTTCTAACAGAGGATTTTTTTCTATTCAATGATTTTATAGCTGGCAATAGTAATCTAAATATTTAGAACAATTTGATTCACATCTATGATCTGGGATCACAATTAATTGTACACATGCTATAAAAGCCAATATACCATTTGTTACATTTGAATTACTATATTTAAATTCATTTGGTAAACATGCAGATTTCTTAGTCAACTGTCTCCAAATATAAGTAACTAATAGAAGGTAACAAAATTATGTACATGTCTATGCTGCAATCTACAGGTTGTCTGCATTTTTAGTTTAGCTATGGAAGTCCTTTTCTGCTTTGACGGTGCCTACATTCATCTCCATGCTGTCCACACGTGGTTCTCCTTGCTTTGCCCTTGGTATGTTCCATAACTCATACAAGAGTGCTGTATAGAATTGCAACCAATCTACATGTAGCTATGGGAATAGAGCACAGTTATTTATGTTAGCAATCCTTGCTAATCTAGTAATGAAAAAATGTCAACAGAAGGAGACATTTGAATAGGAAAAAGTCATATCATTAACTTTAGCCAGATGGATTGTCGAGAAGGATAGATTGCTTGAGCAGATTATAATAGATGGATGATATCAACACAGTTGACAAGGTGATATCTAATATTGCAATTAAATCAATTCAATATCATTTATAAGCAGGACAATCACTCAACCAACAACTACTTGAGATGATAGTAGTGTAACTAGCATTACTTTGTTGCCAGCTCTGTTGCTCATGGAGGAGCAGCAATCTTCAAAATAATTTCTGTTCATTAATCCTTAAGGTGTGATATATTAGTATCTTCTTCCTCCTTTCAGTTAATCAAGTTTTTGTTTTCACTAAGCTATAGGCATAATGGAGTGTTGGCCTTATTGTGTGGTTTTTGAATAATTGGGCTTTGGAATGGTATATTGCAATGTTCCCAATGTCATCTGTTCAGTTTTTATGAGTTGCAAATTAAAAACATGAATGCCATTGTTCATCCATTTCACAGCCATAATATTGTTTCCATTTTATTTGAAAACTTAACACCATACACGCTGATTTTGTGCAGTAGCTTACACTTCACAGATTATGTATGCTTCACAAGATTTAGTTTGGAAAACTATTTAACTGAAGATCCACTTCAGAGACTGCCCATTCAACTTGGAGGCTGAATCTAAAATGAGATTTAGAAATGTGAAATTTAATGCTGTTCAAGAAACACACAAATGACTGTATCCCTTTCCAATTTAAATTAAGTTGGGCATGATTTCTAAGCATGGTAACCCTTTCTGAGAGATAGAAGTCTGTTCAATCAGGGAGAATATTTGCAAATCTGGGTTGAAATGAGAGGTTCTTGGTGTTCTCTGAGCTTGGTTGTTTTCTTGCAGACATTTCATTACCCAAACTAGGTAACATTATTAGAAATTGGTCCAGTTACACAAGGGCAACCTTTTTGTGATTTCCAGAGTTCCCCAGAATAGGTGACATCATCATTTTTATCTTGTTATTCATATGTCATTCAAGTACCACTCCATCCCACTGTCCTCCAGAAGCTGCCCCTGTATCTTGATTTCCATGTAGCTGAATTATTTTCCATCTCCTCACATTTGGAAAGGGATTGTGAAATTAATCTTGATACCTATTAAATAAGGGAATGGTTTTGACATCTCTGATATTTTTACCAGCACATATAACACACAGCAGTAGTTTCATGGCTTAAACAAGGATATGGTTATAGATGAATTTTGAATCTTAATTTCTTAAAAACATTCCCATATATTTTCAAACATATTACATTAAATAATACAAAATATTAGAATATATGTTTAGCAAAGTAAAGTATAAACCTATAAAAATGAACCCAACTTCAAGGCATCTTAAAGACCAAACTAGACATGATGGTAAAGACTATTACAAGCACGGTTGTTTTTTTAAAAAATGTAGTAGTTGTCACACAGTGTTCTTTTTAATTGGCCTTGTGCATGTAAGGTGAAATTTTTTCTTCCCTGAACTTCCTGCAGTACCAAGATAGATTGGTACATGGTTTACATATCTGTTTGAACCAGCCATGAAGTTTGGGGCACTCTATCCCAGTTCTACTTGCAGTTCCATGTTCAGAGTGTGGGATGGAGAACCATACCTCAGATCTATATCTTTTATACTGTATGGCTAAGTCTCTCTTGTGTCCCAAATTCTACTTTGGGACTGTACTCTGCTGTTTGCAAGAGGGTATCTTTTTGTGATTTGCAAAGAACTGTCAGTAGCATGCTGATTCTACCCAAAAGAATCATTCTAACAGAATAAACAAATGGTTTCTATCCAGTTTAACCAAGGTTTTGTCATTCCCAAGTAAGTCATTTTATAGCAGCAAATATGAAAATCTATATCAAATTGTCTAATAAGGGTTAAATAAATGTGCTGGGACAGATATGTTGATTCTGAAACTCACACAGAATAAGTAGTCCTTTCACTGCATATTGTACTATGTATGACAGTGTATGTGACCAATAAATTTGAATTTGATTTGATTTGATTTGATTTGTCCTCAACCCACAGCCATTTGTTGATCAATCTCTGAAGTTATAATGGTGTTGAAAAAAGTGATTTAAGACTCGTCCTTACACTTAGGACTTTTGAGGTGTCCCCCCCGGTCACGTAATCAAAATTCAGGTGCTTCATAGCTGATATGTATACCCAACAATTGTAGGGTTCTGGGGTCACATGATCACCATTTGTGACTTTCCCAGTCAGCTTTTGACAATCAATGTCATTGGGGGGAAATCAAAGTTGATTAACAACCATGATAATTTGTTTAATGACTGCAGCAAAAAATATAATAAAATTGGAGATCTCATTTAATGACCACTTTGCTTAGCAATAGAAATTTCAGTTCCACTTGTGGTCATAATTCAAGAACTACCTGTATGATGTAAAGCAACCTAAACCAAATTAGAGTTTAGGAATATCTGAATCCATCCACTCCTCTGCTACTATACTATATATGTTCCATTCCAGACAATACTTCTCCAACAGCAACTTTTCAGCAGGTATTCACCTATTTAGCTTCATTCGTCCACTTAGCTTCATGTGATTCTAGTATTTTACACACATTTTTCTTCTGCACATAGATGCACTGAATCCACAGCTGCTTACAGGAAGCTGGCATTATCTGAGTAATGTCGATGTAGGTACTTTATGAAAATTCCAAATGTATATTGCCTGAATGGTGCACCCTACAAGGTCAAGGTGATATCATGTACTTTCTGGGTCTATAGAATGACTGGTTCCCTGTCCTGAAGAGAAAAATTAACCCCAAAGTTAGTGACAATTTGTAAATTTCGAACTCACAAATTGGTGTTTAAACAATAGTTGAAAAAGCTGACATCTGTTTGTGCTTACACTGGAATCAGTTTCTGCATATGATTTTCTTGCAGATGGTTAGGCATATAAACACCATTTGAAATGGCACATTATGCAATAATTTGCATTTTAATTTTTATGGTAGCTTGACAAAGAACTTGCATGTCTCTATGCATGATATGAAATTAAGTTTTAATTATCTATGAATAATTTACCATTTTCTCTAAAAAAAAATCACAATAAATTCTAATTAGCATTTACCAGAATTTTTTTTCTTACATTTAATATAAGCAAATCATCAGTGCAAAATTTGTATGAAATTAGAATTAGTCCTGAGTAGCTCATTTGTTTTATGTGCTATTCTTGGGAAGAAGGTAGATTTAATTTGAGAAGCAAAAGAACATCAAGACTTCAGTCTGATAATTGAGAATTTAGCAAGGGTGTAATAAAATAACATCTTCAATTACAGATACTGGTCTGATCTGATTTCAAGATGGTGCTGTCTTAGATAATGAGAGAATGTGAACTCTGGAACTACACGAGTTTTATATCTAGATTGCTAATAAGTAATTTGGCTGATCACTTCCTGCTGTAGTGCCTTCTCCATACAGCTATTCACATTCCTATAGTTTCTACACAAAATTGAACTTCTGAGGACATTTGAAAGAAATTCCAGGAATAAGTGTTCTACTACTACAAACTACTTTGAAAATTAGTTTCATAACTACTACTGAGGCCTTCCAAAGCATTACTGTAGTGGGAAGACGAGGATGGCAAAAGTCTGCTAGTGCAATAGGGCTGGCAGAGTACATTATTACAAGATTGCTGGAGTGCAAGATGACAGGGTAGCTGCAGCTATGGCTAGGATGTAGTACTGGGATGCCTTAGGAATGGGATAGCTGAGGCTTTGCATTGGAATGGCTGCAGTGGTGGAATTCAACTAATTTTACTACGGTTTGCTTCATGCGCACATGTACCAACCACACTGACATGCATCTTCTAAAACTCAAGTTTTTCTGTTCTGGAGGCAGCCCAGGCTGCAGAGGCCTGAAAAACAGCTGTTCCAAGCAATTTAGACAAAAAAAAAAACCCCTTGAGAGGATAAAGGATAGGAAAGGGCAGGGGTGGGTGGACAGGGCCAAACTTGAATGTTGCTACTGGTTTGGTAGAACTGGTGCATCCAGGCTTAATTTCACCACAATGGCTGGCTGCAGCATTGGACTTGAGGCATTGCTCCTTGGCAATGATGAGGATGAAGTAGAGGCCTGGGGGAGTGTTGCATCCTCCCTTTGTAGTTACCGGTATCTTACACATTACTACTTGCAGTAACTGCATTGGTTATGTATTCTGGTTGCCCAAGAACTGATTTCAGCCACATTTATTAAGAAGTAATATAACTGGAGAACTATAGATGGAGAACTCACTTAAACAGAGCACTAATGAGCCTACAATCTAGCTCACTCAAATTATCTATGTTTCCTCAAGGAGATGTGGAGAATGGGTTGTTTAACTTTTTTAAAAAAAGCCTACCCCAGCCCTTTGTAACTGGAGTTGCATGATATAAAGGTTCTAGGCTTCCCAGACTCAGCAGTCAGAAATATCAAAATAATAGCACTGCTTTCCTGACTGAAAATATCTGATTTTGCTACAAGTATCTCAAATGTCATTAAATGTGAGAAAGCTTTTGAATTCTTTAGAGCCTTCATATGGCAAAGGCGAGTGGAAAAAAAAGGCTTCAATTTTTTCTTAGTTTCTTCAGTCCAATGGAGGAGGAACAACTGTTCTATCATGTAGCAGAGCCCAACATAATGTACCCCTTTCTTCCATATTCCATTGTTACATTCCCACAAGACATCCAAGTCCACCACCGTGAATTTCATTAACTCTTATCTAGTTCCAATTTAGTGTTGACCATAGTTGACGAGATTCTTGTGTATAGGCATGAATAATAAAACAACCTAAGTGGAACTTAACATGCAGATCAGATTCTTTGCATCTGACAAAACAGTAAGTATTTGTATAATGTATAAATACAGCAGTTACAATCTGCAATGTAGTTTATGGCTTAATACAAAATCAGGAAATACTGTAGATTGTCCATGATTCTAGCCCTGTGCTTCCAGTGGACATCAATACTATTTTTTTTTCTTGATGGCCAATATAGCTACATATGCTTTTTTAATATAATTCATTATTTCTTCATGAATAGCGCAGAAGAACTGTGAGTATACCGCTAGTCCAAGAATGGATTAAAAACAATTTCAGAGAGACTAAGAAATCCTAGTTTAAAAATATCTATCAATTTCTAGTATTCAGTGACATTTTTTAAAATCATAGATCCTATTTCTCAAGAACAATTTGTACTTTCATTGTTAATGCACAAACATTTGTATGCATGTGTTATTGTATGCATGTGTTATCATTCATGGTCATTAGAACTGCTTTCATGTAGTGACTCTAATAGCTCTGAATGTTCAAATTATTATCTGCATTCAAACAAATTCCAACTAAGGGATAAATGAAATGGTATTATTATTTCAGGCAGAAAGAAACTCCCCTCCCTCCCAAAAATCCTATATCATTTCTGAACATCTTTTGAATTTTGTTCATTGTTTATTTAACCTAATATATCCAAACCTGGATTTTTGAATTTCCAAGGATCTCAGTGGTCTAACTTCAGTTGGAATTGTAAGTTCATATACTGGATAAATAAACAGAACTTTCTTACTACTTTTGCTTCGATTCTTTTATTGGAGCATTGCAATATTCTGACCTTACTAAAATCTATTTATCTCAAATAGGCTATGAAAATAGATAGTTTTTATCAATGGAGCTTTCATTTCAGAATTTGTTCCCCAAACACTCCAGATCTTAAGTTGGAAAGTTCAGTGTCTGCAAGAATATTATAACTGGATTGACCCAAAGTGCTTTGTAGCTTTCTGGAAGATTAGTAAGAAAGAAGTTCTATTCAGCTTGAATAGATCTTAATTCATTTCAACCGATATGTCTGTGCAGAAGAAAGGAGTCAGAAAAGAGAAATGCTCTACCCAATTCAACAAATGTACAATAAATGTTTTCCTATTCTTATACAATGAACTGTTGAAGGCAAACAACCTCAACAACCCCCCAACCTCCACCCACCATGATGCTTGCACTTCTCAAATTTTTCAGTCTATTGTCTTTTGATTTGTACTATTTCATTCAGAATTTCCAGGCATGCTCAACTCTTTCATATATTGCTTGCAGCTAGCTTAATGATCTTTGCAATAGTTTAGAGATCCTTGCTTGCATAGAATAAAGAAAGAAAAATAGATTATGTATACCCAAAACTAGAAGAAAAAGACAAGTAACCCATATCTACTATATTAAATCTGAATGAAGGCACTCTAATAAGTGAAAGGAATAAGATCTATATCAGAAAGTATGAATGACTAAAAATACAAGTCCAATGTTTGTTGATATATACATGTTTTGTTCCAATGAGTAGGTTTAATGGAACAATTAGAAGAGAGCTTTTAAATAAATGCGATCCAGGGGAATATAATTTTTTAAATTCAAGTGACATTAATGGATGGATAGGATTGTGACAAGAGAACCTAAAAAGTGACTGGGTCTCTTAGAGAATGGTGACTTTTGAGCATGAAAACACTGAAAAACATTGGCTTGTTTTAAATATGTGATTTAAACATAAGTCTATGCTTAGGTACACATGTAAAAGAAATTAATATACATTTCAATGCATTTATATATATATTTGTATGTGGAAATGTATGTGGAAATATGCCTTCCTGGGCATTTCTTGGGGTTAGGGATTTGTTTATAACTCTGGAGATGTATTCTGTATCTGAATGTATTCTGTATCCTGAGCTTTGTGTGATTGTACCAATGAAGGCTCACTCAATTTCACTGCACACATATTGTGCATTGACAATAAAAGATTGAATTGAATTGATCTGATTGTTTATGAATAACAATTCTGTTATTCTGAAATGAGAGGTTCTAAATGAGAAAATGCCCTTTTCTATAATTCCAATTGAATTTTGAGGAAAAATGGGCATGAAAGAAGAAACAAGTGAGAGAAACAAGACTAAAAACAAAATAGCTACAGGAAGAGAATGTGCAGCTGCAGTATAAAAAAGCCTTAGAAGATAATTTCCAAAAAGAATAACAAGAAAGATGAAATAAAAAGTTTGGAACTTGTGAAAGCTGTTTGGAACTGAATGAAAGGAATTACGTTGCAGAGTGCTGAGGAAGTGTGGAATTTCATTCAAGGAAGAAATGAAAAAAAGATTCTTGGTGGAATCATTTTTCATTGTGGATGAGAAAAAGAATAAGCAAATTATTGCTACATGGATCAGAGAAAGAAATTATGTAATGTGAATATAAAGAAAAAGAGTTTCAAAGAATGCAATAAAAAAGAACAATAAACTGTTAAGATTAAAATGCACATAGGAACATCAACTGGGTGGAAATTTAAAAAATTGGGAAGTAGACAAAGAGGGCAAAACAAAGTGCCTTCAAGAGAGTGAATGGAATTTGTTTTTAAAAAGGAGGGAAATAATTTCAGATGAAACTGAACTGAGGGACTGCTGGAGGGAGTATTTTTGAGATTTACAAGGGAATGATGGTGATTTAAATGGAAATAAATGCTATAAATGTTGAAGTCCAATTAAAATATTGATAAAACGGAAATCATAAATACTGTGAGAATGTAGAAAGTAAGATTGCAGTATAGAATTGATAACTGGAGAAACATTGAACTTTGATTGTGAGTTGCTTACAGAGAGTTGTTGAATGTTTATATGAACATTTCATCTACAGTAGGTCTGATCATTAAAGGGAAGCTGCTATTTGTTCATTTATGTAATGTTTCATGCCTAAATCTGGTGGTAAGGTGAAAAAGGAAAGGTAGCAAGAAGGAATAGAAAATTATAGGGAGAGGTATGTGCATATAGGGAGAGGTGGATTGGAGTCAATAGGATAAGTGATGGCAAATGTTGCAGCAATGTGATGCCCACATAATGCGAGCAGAGCTTGCATCGTATTCCATCACTTTGGCTAAACTGCTGGTTTCTGTAGATGCTTCTTCTGTTGCCTGTATTTCACCAACTAGAGCAGTGGTGTCGAACCTTTTACTTACTGAGTGCCGAAAAGTACGTGCTTTGTATATGCCATCTTTACTTGCATGCAGCTACTCCACGTGCACTGCATGTGCAACTGCACTATCTGCGCACACATGCAGCTTTTGCACGCACAATGCACATGTGCTGTGTGCAGGCACTCACACAAACATGAGCAATTGCACGTGCATGCACAGGACAGCTCCAAAGACCAGCTGATTTCCTGCTGCAATCATGCTCATGCACAGTGGAGGCCCGAAGGCCAGCTGGGTCTCTGCAATCGTGCATGTGTGCATGCGCAATCGCATGTGCATGCTCAGCTGGAGGTAAGTTGACTGACCGCTTGTGTGCCCAGAAAGATGGCTCTGTGTGCCACCTGTGGCACCTGTGCCATAGGTTTGTCATCACAGAATTAGAGCTAGGTACATTGTAACACATGAAGACACTTGAAAAGAAAATTGGAGCATTCAGCTTTTGCTATGCTTCTTCCTTCTTCCCTTCTGTCTTTCTTCAGTTTAAACTGCTGCCTATTGTGCAATCTTTATATCTTATTTGTCTTTTAAAAAAACCCATAGGTCTAAACCCATAAAATAATTTTAAAAACTCACCCTAATCCTGGAGACCTCAAAGTCAATAGTAATTGCATGATTCATCTTGTTCTAGGAAAACTGCTGTTTCAGAGAAAATGTATATACAAGAAATGTTGGAACCAATCATTCTCAGTTCCCTTGACATCAATGATCTGGGTATATAATTTTTTTTCCCTCCCAAACAGATTCAGATATGAGCAGTTGAACTTTTTGGCAATAGCCTGGATATTTTGAACAGGCATATCATGTCTATTTCAGTAGTTCTGAGGGTAAAGGGATGGTACATCTGAGAAATCCAAGTGATTTGCGCACAGGATCTCCACTCTTGAATATTCTGGGGTTCAAAATTCTTCCCTAAACAGTTAAGAAAAATGAGGTTTGTGGAAGAGATCTATTCATCCTCTGAGGAGGCCTTTAACTCTCACAATTTATTTTTCTTTATTCAACTTGCAGGTTGACTTAAGAGTCCCCATTGCCATGAGTTTTAAGATTCTTTACTACAAAGCAAAAGTGTACTTGTGAGGAAAAAAGATAATCCATTTGGACAAGTGTTTAGAGATAGTTTCATAAATATGACATTTGGTTTGCCAAAAACTGGCACTGATCTGTCAACCTCTAAACCAGAAGTGTCAAACTCAAGGCCCCGGGCGCTGGATCTGGCCTGCAGGGTACTTAGATCTGGCCCATGGGACTGCTCTGGAAGCAGCGAAGGACTGACCAGCTGTGCTTCTGCCAGCAAAAATTGGCTCTTGAGCTCCGATTTTGGCTGCCATGACCTTTGCCAGGGAAAATAGAGCTTGGGAGTCCATGTGCAGCCCTGCCAAACTCCATTTTCCCTGGCAGAGAGTTGCAGGAGGCCATGGCAGCCAAAAACGGAGCTCATGGGAGCCCATTTTTCACTGGCAGAGCACTGGGGCCACCACAGGTGCCCCTGATGAGTAATATTGAGCTGGCCACACCCACCCTAGCCATGCCCACTCTGACCCCCAAGTCAAACACAACCCTGATGCAACCCTCAATGAAACCAAATTTGACATCCCTGCTCTAAACCATTTAAATATGTGCAGCATTAGGCCAAAAGATTTGCCTTAACATATATTGGCCAAAGAGGAGTTATTTAATTTCAGAGCTACTTGATATCCTTGACTATAATAGGCCTTGAAATCTCTAGTCGGTTATCATATTATGGGCTTAGCATGTTATTTTTTAATATACATTCCAAACATCTGTTATAATGATTCCTTTGGAACTGTTTGGATGCGCAAAGTAAAAATGTTTATTGCACACAATGTTTTTTGTTCATTCTCCTTGGGGGAGCTTTATGCTAGAGATAGCTGCTGATTTGATGGCAGACTCTACCTCCCTCCCCACTTTGTTCTCTGCTTTCTACCTGAGCTTGTTTCTTTTTTGGTAGCCATGTAGTTGTATTTCTCATTGAGTTTTTTCATTGTTTTTTCATTGCTCAATTAATGGCTGATATAAAGGATGAACTGAACAACATAGTGGTAAATATCTAATAGCTTGAATATTCCTGCCTGGAGTATATGTATAATTCTGAAGATGATAGGGAATGGGGAATTTTAAATTCAAATTCAAATTAGATTTGAAGGGTTTTTGTTTGTCCTATATATTATTTCAACTATAAAGAAATTTCTGCCTTGTTCAGCTTTATTATAACTAATCTCTTTTTACATTGAAGGCTGCCTAACAGTACTGGAGACTCATGGATTGGTAGACAATTTTGTCTGTCATGCGTTAAGGTTGTGTGAAGCAGGCGCAGTCCAGCTTCCTGCTTTCTTTAGTGGGAGTGACATAACCTGGCTTGTGAAGCACTGGGATGGAGTTGATCTTTGCTGTCCTTACACAAAGTGGCATGTCTGCACGTGCAGATACTGTGCTTTTTTTGAGCAAACCACAGAGTATTTCACTGTCGGAAAAGGGATGGGGCTTCACTCAAAGCTTCATCAAAGTAGAACATTCTTCAAAATTCTGCACCCACTTAATGCACAGTTTTAAGTGGAATTGCTAATGCACACTTCTCAGAGTAAGATGCAGATCAATTTGTAGTCACCTTGTAGCTGGTTGGCGCACTTAACCTCTGCAGGAAGAGGGACTAATTAAGATGTTTTCACCTTCCCCAGAGTTCCCTTGTGAAACTTGTTGGTTTTCAACCGGCACTGAAAGGCTTTCTCGATGATTTGGCAGGCAGGTCCAACTTGTGCCTTGTAGCTTTCTGTAGCTCTTCTGTTGTTCATAAGCAACAAGGGCATTGACTGGTTGAGAACAGAACCTTCTGAGGTAGTCCAGACAAGAAACCAAAACCACGAGTACTTACACTACCTTTTTTGTAACAATAGCCACATCTTTCCCCCTCCTCCTACCTTTACATTCCAAATAACTAGGGAGGGTCCCTTCTGAAATGCTTCCCATACCCTTATTATTTCTGTAGGTTGAAATTTCTTTTATCTGACCATTGCCCTGACTGCAGCTCTTCCTCCTTCTTTCTTTCAAGGATATTCCATTGGATCATTTCATGTTTCCATTGCTATTCTCTTAACAATGTTTTTTGTTTTGAAGGCTACCTTCCACTAATTTCTAACTTCTCCTTCATTATCATTTCCCACTGGTATAAACATCTTTTGAGGCATGTGGGATCACCATTCTTAAGGTCTATATTAGCTGTAGGATGCATAGTTTTAACTACTTTTAATTAAATGATCTCATATATGGGGGCTAAAGTAGTTAGATTTTCAACCAAATAGTTTACAAATGATTTGCTGACACATCTGCAAAGAAAATTTTGACCGAAGGCAGCTTCTACTGGAAGAGAAGTAATACAAACTGACTAGAGAACCCAATGACTGTGTTTTGAGTATATTCAGGGATAGAAAGAGAGCACAGTGCATTGTATGAGTGCGATCCACCTGGTCTTTTTTTACCAAGGGTGTTAAGCCATGTATGGAAATCCATTTGCAGAAACTTTGAATCTGAATTGGTATCAATAAAAAGGATCAATATTCCATAGTCAGCATGATTTTCTCCTATAAAACAAGTAGTATAAAACAAGTAGTAGTATACATGCCCACACTAAAACACATATCAACATTTTTATGAGTCTGATCAAGCTATCGGTTTTGTGGACAAAATTGTTTTTATACCATGGGATCAAGTAACATGCTACTCATTTAGAAATTTTTAATTTAAGTGTTTATTTGGACACAGATATAAACATTCATAAATCCTGTCACTAGTCTGGATTTAGGACATCTTTAACTTAGTTGCAACATAGACTACTGATGGATTTCTAGTATATTGTATAGTGTTTAAATAGGCATAATAGGAATTATATTACCCCATTAATTTTTCTTGCCCATGTATTTTTTTAAAAACAAGAGAAACTTTACAGCTTTATTTGCCAAATAGCTTTGGTTTTGGTTCTATGATGTTTATAATCAAGAATTTGTTTTTATGGTAAAAAAAAACAATGAATAGAAAGTGAGAATGTATTTGATTTGCAGAAGGTGCATTTCATATCATTACTGATGCCCTGTTGTAAAGATCCATGAATATTTAAGGATGGGAGAAATTATATCCTGCCACTAACTAAGTGACTGGCTTTCAGAGAAAATGAAGTGGAGCAAATGGAGGTGAGACATCCAAATCAAAACATGCAAAAAGAGAAATAAGGCAAATATTAGTGACAGGCCAGCTGTGATCATTTTTATGAGAGATGCTTGTAGAAGAGTAGAGGCAGGTACCTGCTTCTTTACTATGTATATTGTACATCAATCAATTGTAATGATGAAAGGCGGGGGACAGGGTGAAAACTGCATATACCTTCTAACTCAATCAATTGGAATGGAGGAAGAAATAAGGCACGTAAGGGTAAGTCTGAGAAGCAGAAAGTGACAGCTGTTTGGGGATGTTGGTGACAGTAGCAATTGATTGGGTCGAATTGTCACAATTTTCTTTGTACCAACAGCAGGGGAAGGGAGCATTGATGTTCCCCCCATATCTTATGCGAAACCTGGCTTGAAGCGAATACTCTCTTCTCCCTTCCACATTTTGCAATCATGGGAGATGACTTAGTGGAATTTTATTGGGCAGCTTTCTATGGTGGCCACACAGTGGTTGGTGAATGATTGCTCAGCAGGCTACGTTGCATTACCTATATCCCAGCTGTATACTTTCCCAAATGCATCATCTTACTCCTTGTTAAAATGCACACACACACACACTCCACAAAAGCAAGTTAAAAAAAAATCTGAAATAGCCCAGTAGGAAGCCCTGATGGCAATCATTCTCTTTCTTCTGTTTTTTTTCCTCCCCTCTACTTCAATTTTTATTCCTGCAGATTCACAGCTCTCAAAGATTTTAAATTCTTACTATTTATTCCCTTCCACTATATCCTCCATTACATAGGTTTCTCTTCTTGCCATTCGTTTGGATGTGGGAGATGGTAAGGATGGCAAAACAACATCTGTGTGCAAATGAGAATAAGCATGTCTGCCTTGCTTCATTAAAATGATAACCCATAAGGCTGAAAGGGGTGTGTGTGAGTTTCTTTATAGAGACAGAATAAAAAGAATTAATGAATCCTGAAAAGCACACAGAGAAACCACATGGAGTTTTTTTTATTGAGAAGGCAAAGCCAAGATTCTTGTGTTAGTGGGGTGTATAATGATAGGCCATTAAGTCTCCATGCTAGCACACCTCTCTTGGGGCCAAGGCCGACAATTACAGTATAATAAATGTGATTCTTTCGTGATTCTAAAAAGGTTCAATGTACGAAGAGTTGTTGACATCCAAAACGGTTGCCTGGAACTTGAATTGAACTAATAGGAGAGCAGAGAAGGGCAGGGTGTGAGATATATTCTGCAATGTATGAATTTATGTGAGAATCTTAGAATGGATCCTGTTGTTGTTTTTTTAAAAACTAAGACCTTGTCCCTGGTGATAAAAGAGAATATATAGAGCAGTGGTGACAAACCTTTTACTTACTGAGTGCTGAAAAGTACAATCTTTGTGTGTGCCATCTGCACTTGTGTGTGGCTCCTCCCCATGCGCTGCATGTGCAACCGCACTATCTATGCATGCATGCATTGTTTGCATGTGCAATGCATATGCGCTGTGTGCAGGCACTCTCACACACATAAGCAATCATGTGTGCATGCGAAGGAGAGCTCTGAAGACCAGCTGGATTTCATGATGCAATCTCACGCATACATAGAGGAGGCCTGAAGACCAGCTGGGTCTCTGCAATCGTGCATGCATACATACACAATTGCATGTGCATGCTCATCTGGAGATAAGTTGGCCGACACCTTGTGTGCCCAGCAAGATGGCTCTGTGTGCCACCTGTGCCATAGGTTTGCCATCACAGATATAGAGGTTGGTTGGGAAATGGTAAAAATGTTAGCAAAACTATCAGACCGTAATCTTCTCCCATGTTGGAAGTTGATCTCTCATCCTTTGGGAATTCTGGGCATGGTAATCTCAACACATATGGGGTATAACAACTTAAAAAGCATCATGCCATCCCAGATTGCACAGTGGCTCAAAGACTTCAAGGTCAATAGATATCTACCATATAAAAAGAAACATTTCCAATGGCAGGATAGCTGTAGAAGGGAAATTTTAGAAACCAGAAAGCTGTCTTTACTTTGCTTTATTTGCCTATATTGTATACAGTGGTTCTTGACTGGTTGTCAGACAGGAATATTTTCCCATCACATCTGGAAGGACAAGAATTGCAACTGGGAATGTCAGAATTGAAGTACAGTTTTTGTCCAGGAAATATACACAGATTAGGCTGATTAGATCTTCTACTGTCAAACAAACTGCTTTATGAAAAGTGTTTCTGAAGTTCAATTCTTAGAACAACTGACTTAACTATTCAATCCTAGGACAGATTCAACAACGTCTACATAAAGGTAGAATTCTTACTTTGACATGACACATATTATGTGCCCACCAAAGCCCACTTCTGTTTAGTTTCTACTGACTGTATCCATCACTGTCAGATTTTAGGCTTGATCGCTTTGCTTATTTTAAAGCATAAAATTCTGCAAATTGCTTTTCTCTCAGTGGGCTACAGCAGAATGAATTAATGAAATTACAGGATTCTTCTTGCTAATTAACTATTCTGAAATGCATTATTCATGTTACATAAAATGCTTGAATACCATAATGTAAATGTGCTTAACTTAAAAAAAATATGAACACATAATGCAGGTTGTATTTTTTTCCTAATTATACAAAGCTTAAAACCATCTGCATATAAATACATTCATGATTTAAAATTTGGGGCAGAGACTACGGGGAACTGATGAGATATTTAGAGTTTTCCGTATTCTTTGTTTTTGGGCATCTCATCACTGCTTGATGTACCTAGGAGAATGAACCAACATTGTTGGTTCAAATATTGTTACATTCATAGATGCTGAACCAAAAAAAAAAAATAAAAAATGAACCCAGACAGAGTATATGTCTATTCTGTTTAACTTGCATATAGAGTGTGGATTGGTCTATCTTTAATTGTATTAGTACATGGAATAACAGAAGGGACTTGGAGGTTATCTAATCCAACTCGCTGCTTTAGCAGGAGAATCTATTAACAAAGATGCTTTGTGATTTACACTGCAAAATATATACTATATACTATAATTTAATTTATTTTTACAATTAATCCTGCAACAACTACAATTTGATTTAAATTCCAGGAGTTACAAATAGTCTGAATTTGGCAAACACTGCATGTACAAATAGTCTCAGTTTAGTATCCAGCCTGGGAACTGTACATATTCATGCTTAGTGAAAGAGAGAAAACGTGAGAACTGGAAAAGCTACCTTCTGATAAGCAGGAATAATAATTTACTTCAAAGACAGGCAACACATTCGGTCTGGAAACAGCAGGGGTGTCAAACTCGATTTCATTGAGGGCTGCATCAGGGTTGTGTTTGACCTTGGGAGGCCAGGGTTGCTGTTTCCAGGGTGGGCATGGCCAGTTCATAATGGTAGCAGTACTGCTAAGTACAGTAGACCAGTACAGTAGACCAGGTCCACAGCAATGATCTTGGCGTTTAACTTACCTTTCCTTCAGAAGTGAAATTCAGCTGGGTTCACACTGGTTCTATAGAACTGGTTATTAGAAGAAATCTCCTTTTGTTTTTTCCTCACTTTGCAGGGTTAATCCTGTAAAGATTAATTTTACAGGGTTAATCTGGTAACTAAGCCAGTTGTTTTTTCTAGCCTAATCTTTATTGCCTTGCTCACAGAAACTGCCTCTCCCCTTATTACATTTAAATTAAACAGTGAAGTTTAATTCTGTGCTTGGTGATATTTAATCCTGTGGCCACATCCACAGAACTGGTAGTAAAAAAAAATGAATTTCACCACTGCTTTTCTTATCAACATATTGTTTCATCTTCTCTTAGTGCTGCTGGTAAATGTCTCTAACCAAATGCTCATCTGCCTCAGCTTGATCTCTGAACTTTGTGAAACATCATGCTGAAAAAGGCCTCTAACAGGTGTTTCCTTTGATGCTCTTGGATTGAAGTGGATAATATATCATTCAGTTGTTTGGTAAGTTCCCCTTTTCCCTGCACAGCAAGCTCCTTTTAAGGCTTCCCCCCTCAAATAGCCATAACACTTTTTTATATTTAAATAATGTGGATTATTATCTATATTTTTAATTTCCAAACAGCTTGCTGCTTTATCTTGAACATATGTGCAGATTTCTCTTCTAGTCAGCATTTCATGCAACTCTTACTACTCGGAGGAAACCTGCTACAGCAGGTCCCTCTCCAAATTTTTTTTTTCCACCCTCACAAATTTCCACATCAGACAGGCATTGAACAACATACAGTTTTATAGCTCCTGTGGGAAACATTCCAACAATTTTACTTGTACAATATATGTAGTGTGGCAATACCTTTAAGTTCTCTGAGAATAAGAATTGGTGTCAGGAGATAATATCACTGGAAGATGTGCAGATGTGATGCATAGAGGTCTAAATGACAGAAAAATGCATGTTCAGACCAAGCAAAATTTAGACACCTGTTTGTTTTAATTTATGAGCAAATGACTCAAGAAAATGTGAACAATTCTTTTATTTAGCAGACACAATGGTGACTGTTCCTTTTTATTTTATGGGAAAAGCCATAATGTACTTCTATGCCATATTAATAAATATTATTAAAAGTTGCTATTTAAAATTATAAACCATTTTTCTTGTCAAGGCACAAATTAATTAAGAAAAAGGAACAATATATATAAGATGGATGATTTAAAAAGTATCAGATGTGTACTAAGAATATGTATACGAATAACCAGCAATCAATTAACCTTTAACAAATATCAGCAGGCAGATAACTTAAGCCATTTAACTCCCTCTGATCAGGAGATGTGAGATTTGTGATAAATACAGTAAATATTAATTTCAAGAAGAGTTCAGACAAGAAAGTTTTATGTATCAGTTGGAGCCTTTCTGAGTAAAAATAATCCAATAAACCTGGAATACCTATTGCTATGATCAGATTTTGCTTTCCTTTTAAATTTGGAGAAGCAAATATCAACATAATACCATTGTTTTTAGTTTGGACTTACTCATGGTCAATTGGAATATTGGTGATTATGATTAATGAAATAAAGTGCAAAGATTCCATCTAACATTTATGATTCCCTGAATATAAAATTCTAAAATAATAGATTAAATACCATGAATACGCTCAATAGTCTCTTAAATTCTTAAATTTGTTTTCTGTGACAAAAATTGCAATTTTTGTAAAAATAGTGCACTAAAAAGCTTTTTTATTTTATGTGTGTTGAAGCCTGTTCAGAATTAATCAGTTTTCCATGTTTATTTCTGAAACTAGGCTTTAATATATTAGACATTATGGGTTAAGTATATTTCTAATTTGCAATTTTGCACTGAATTCATTGTTTTTCATCTATGTTGCAAATAAATATTAAAATAAGAGGTGTAATCAGAGTTTAAAATATCCCAGTATATTGTACAAAGTTAGCACCTACCCTCTCCTAGAATGAAATATTTTGGGAAATGTTTTAAAAAACAGAATATTATATTTCCCTAAAGGAGAAACCTTCTCTTGGAAAGTAGTTCCCACCTTTTTGATAGCCCCAGCAGGACTGGGCCAGCCTATCTACAGCATAAAAAACATTCAGCCTCAGGGTGATGGGATTAGCCCTTACTCAAGATCCAAACCAGGGCAAAACCATTAAGACACAATAGGAATTGCCCAACACCCTTCCAGAACACAAGTGTCTTCATTGCATCAGCCCAAACTTCAACCAAGCTTGACTCAGAAAACCTAACAAGGTTACCTATGACCCCTACAGCAACCAAGAACTTGCACAGGAACAGAAAGGTCAAGTTCAAAGCTCAAGAGAGGGTATAAATAGCCCTCTTTCTCAACTTCATGTAGTCAGCTGCTCAGGACCTCAAATGCATGTGGTCCTGTTCATCAATAAACCATATTTCCGATCAGTCTCTGTGTTTCCAGTGTCTTTCTCCTGCTTGAAACTAAACCAGATGGATATTTCTTCCAACAATACGTAATTTAATCCTTTTATTACAACTCAGTCTCCCTTACCTGTTAAGAAACTCTGATCTATGTAACCATCTATGGTTATTATCTACAACTAGGACTGATTTAAGATATGCTAGATTTGGAACAATCCTGTTGTAGCCTAAATTAACACTGAAGATGAATTTTTGCAAAATGAGTTGTATTTAAATGGAGAACCTACATTAAAAGTACAGGTGCATCTAGAAGTTATAAAATGAACACAAAAACTAAATGTGCAGTGTTTTTCAAAAATGCAAATTCTTCTTTAGAAATGTATACACTTTTTGGCAAAAAAAGAGAAACTGCTTTTTTCTATATTCATTAAAAAGAGTTTAACATTGATACAACATATATATATATATATATATATATA
>JAEANM010004081.1:0-21328 GCA_017656035.1 Myanophis thanlyinensis
TCCCTCCCTCCCTCCCTCCCTCCCTCCCTCTATTGAAATAAGAATTATGTTAAGAATCCTTACTACCACCTTCAGTTTAATTAGGAAGATAAACTCTGCCTTTTTGTAAGACCCTAAGCTGAATGAGGCTGGTTTGAGGCTCAGTATACCATGGGAACCCAACTGAAGTGGTCGGACAAGAGTGGTTTTTTTAAAAAAAGAAAGAAAACATGAAAAAAATGTTTCTTTTTCCACCACCTTCCACCCTCACTTCTGTAGCCTCAGCTTTCTTTTCTAATTAGTTGTAATGAACATTATATAGTCATGAGCACTGATATTAAAACTCAATCCCCAAGCTTGCCAACAGCTGTTTTAAATTTGTATACATTTAAATAAATTAAACTTCCGTTAAATAATTTACATTTTACAAGGCAGGCCCATCATCATGGCATTTTACTAGAAAAAAGCAAGCTGGAATCTCTTAATAAGTAATATAAAGAATTGCCATTTTGATTCTGTTCCTCTATGATTATTTCCCCTAAGAGATAAGCTCACAAAGGAAACCCCCACCTCCCCTTCATCTCTTCATGCATCAAGATAAAGTTTGATTGGTTTCTTTTATGCAGAAGAACAGACAAGTATATGCTTATAGCACATAGCAAATGTAAGTGGGTGTTACAATAATGAATTCCTACTCTGGGTACTTGATCTAAGTTTGTCAAACTTGGCAACTTTAAGATAGATGCACTTCAGTTCCCAGAATTCCCCAGCCATTATACTGACAGGGGAATTCCAGAAGTTGAAGTTTACATGTTTAAAGTTACTCAGTTTGAAAAAACAGTGCATTAGATGTATCTTTCGAACTTCACATTTGATGACATGAAGGACATCTGCCTGGTAACTAATTGCAAGGCCAGAGGACTAAGAACTGGAGAACTTGTTGTAGACAGTTCTCTTAGAAACAGCTTACCTCCATCTTGACCAAGAACATCTCCCAGACCTGTAATCCTTCATCTGACACATCATCACATCACAGACCAGCTTAAAAGTACTGTAGACTAACAACTCTTGCTGAGCACAATTCCTTCCTCTTGCAAACAGCCCAGAACCCAACTTAAACCAGCGCTTAAATCAGACTCTACATGGTTTTTGCAGATACCAGAGTCCACTTAAAAGCAGGGCCCTTGTGCGCAGATTCTGGAAGGTTCAGACTCAGAGGCCCTGTGAGGACACCCACACACCCACACACAATTTTCATACATCTCTGTGTCCTCTGAAAAATCACATGGGAATGGGATGTGCTTTCGAGAATAGTTGGTGTCAGGTGTTGGTGTGTCACTCAAAATGTCATGGCATGTCACCTTTGGCATGGGTGTCATAGGTTCGCCATCACTTTGCTAGATAAAGCCAACCCATCTTTTAGTTATAGCAATAGCGCTTAGATTTATATACCACTTTGTAGTGCTTTACAGTCCTCTCTAGGTGGTTTACAGAGTCAGCCTATTGCTCCCAACAATCTGGATCCTCATTTTACCAACCTCGGAAAGAATGGAAGGCTGGGTCAACCTTGAACCAGTCAGAATTGAACTCCTGGCAGTGGGCAGAGTTAAGCTGCAATATTGCATTCTAACCATTGCACCAGCATGGCTCTTTTATAGTTGATTAGCTGATAACCTGGTTTTGCCTGGGTATTTATTTATCCTAATCTTGTATTAGATAGGAAAAGGAATGAATAATATCTACCGGTATAGTGTGAACCACAAGCAGCCTTTCTTTCCTCTCGCACCGTCTTTTTAACCTCACACCCAACCTTCCATAAGGGAAGGCAAGAGGCTCACTCACCCTATTGTGAATGATGGCCTCCAGGTTTATGTGTCTCCCACTGCCACCATCAGCTTCCACATCACATGGTCTGACCCAGGCAATTAAGCTTTGCTCTGCTCTGTGACCCACTGCAGCCAATCACCGAGGCTACCTCTGCGTTCCACCAAGCTCCCCTTGACCTGCCTCAATGAGCATAATCTCTCTCTCTCTCTCTCTCTCTTACACACACACACACACTTACACACACCTAGGGGTGCTAGGGGTGTCTTACCTCCACAGTATTTGTTTCCAGAGAGTAAATCATCTGTGTCCCAAGTTTGGTTGAAATTGGTCAAGGCATTCCAGAGTTATGCCGGAACATATACACATACATCCATTTTTATATAGATAGCTGATTTGTATTTTTAGAGTGTTTTATTTTTATTGTATGAATTTTAGGTATTAAAAAAAAAATCTTTTTTAACATTGTAAGTTGCCCAGAGTCAAGTTACGGTGAGATAGGCGTCAAACAAATTTAATTAGTAATTAAACAAATAACAATATCTAAAAACAGAGAAGCCTGCCAAATCAAGTCTCAAGGCATCAAAAGTGGAGTGACTCAGTTTTTAGCCTGGAAGGACCACTTAGAATTAATGGCCGGAACCATCTGGATGAAAGGAATGCCTCAAGGCACACCAGAGACCTTTTCACACACCTTGAAGGTGAGTGAGATACTCCCAAGGCAAACTTTTAGCTTCATTGTCCTAGTTCAATTATTCCCCAAATCCTGGGCTTTGTAAGGGTGGAAGCTGAAAACATTCCTTGCCAGGTTGGGAAACAAGAATGTTAAGAATGAAACAGGTTCGCTGGACCATTCTAGATGCGTTTTCAATTTACGATTGCCATTTTGAGCTTAAAAACCCTTCCAAAATGATTTAAAAAAAACACAACTTCATTTCCAGCTCAAGTTACTACCACGCTCAAGAGATTTTGAAATGTTTTGCACAACTCAAATGCTTGGCTTGGTTTTGACTTGATATGCTGTGCGAACTCAACAAGTTGTAGCTTATTCAACTAACCATGGCTGAGCCCAAGGAGAATGCTAGGAAGAAAGAGGATTAAATCTGACACCTGAAGTTGCCTCAGAACGAACTGAATCACTTTATTTACTGAATTATTTCCCTGCTGAACCGCTGTGCCAGGGGTGGCTCTGTCAACAGGGAATTCAAATGGATCTTCTTGATTTTGGGGAGGAATAGCTATAACATCTTGTCATTTCAATGCTCCAACCTTTGCTGTTAAGTCTGGTCAAATTCACACCTGTTGTACTAAAACATAACTTAACCTGTGAAATCAAATCACTTTAATCGTTGCTCCCAGCACCTCATCTACTTCACTACATTCTGTTGGGTTGTCTTCTGTTGATCTGTTTCCACACTCTGCATACTCCTGCCTGAAATTCATCTACACACATACTACAAAGGGCATGTGATGAATGTATAGGCTGCCCCAAAGGTGGGATTCAACCTGTTTGTGCCTATTTCCTAGAACCAGTTGTTAACTTTCTAAGCAGTTCGGAGAACTGCTAGTTCAGCTGGTCATTAGGGCAGAGAACCGATTGTTAAATTATTTGAATCCCACCACTGGGCTGCCCCCATCCCCACATGAATATACATGGGGCAGAATGTCTGATGGAGACCCAAGATGAGTTCAGTCATTTACGATCCATCAACTGAGCACCACGAAGAAGTACGGCTCTAAACCTGAAGGACTTAGGTAAGTTCATGAGAACATTGCTGCTATAGTTGTCTACTCTCCTGCATTAGATCTTCCACCCAGTACAGGACAAGACTGATGGGCAACTGAGACAATGACATCAATGAATGAGCACCGCTCTACTCCTTTCCCTACCTCCTTTGAAGATACACAACCTACTTTCTGAAGAGGGCCTCGCTTTGAATGCTTGAAGGCTCACAGGGTGGCTTGGTCTCTTTTTTCTTTTCCTGGCCTTTCGCCTACTGAGAATACAAAATAGCCGTCAAACTTAGAAGCAGCCTTTTAATACTTCCCCATTGTGCGATGCCGTTGTCCCAAGCTTTTTATGGCTTCCTTAAGTTAGAGAGCCATAAAATGACAACATTGACCCTGTTTGGCTGACAAGGGGACATGCCGTGCCACGAAGCCCATCTCCAAAGCTTCCTCCCAGCCTCCTTCCCTTTTTCTCTTGCAAAGTCCATTTATTGCCTGTCAGCACCACCAAGGAGAAGCAATGTCCTCCGATTGATTGGTCTGGTTTAATCCTGACCCTTCCTTTTCCATCTCCACCTCCTTCGAGCCATCCGTATAACAAACCCTGAAGCCAGCAGGGCCTCCGGGTCCGAGCCCTTGTAAATTAAAAGCTGCACAACAGCATCGGCTACACGCCAGGGGCTGCATTAGCAGGAGCTGAGTGAGAAAGAGCTGGGAGCCAGCGGGAGGAAGACGACAGGAGAAGATGGATGAAAATTGGCTCAGTGGGAGCCCGGCAGCCACCACAAGGTTGTAATGGATGGGCCAGCCCCCTAAGGGAAAAGGGAGACGGGTAAGGATGGGAGAAGGCCATAAATCTAGCAGGAAGGGGTCGGTGGGAGTGAAGATCCAGGTTCCCCTGTGCTGGGCTCCGATAGAAAGAAGGCATTGATCGAAAGGTGGCTATCTTTTAATTGCGAAGGTATCTTCCCCCCTCCTCCTTTCTTCATTTGAGCTTAACGGGAGGAAATCAGCGTGGAAACACTTTGGCTAGGATGAAGGAAGAGAAGAAGGCTTGCTGCCTGTCCCGTTGCTGTTAAGGGAGCCTCCAACTCACTTCCATCCATCACCAAAGTAAGGTGACAGCTGAAGACGGGAAAGTCGAGACAGGAAAGAGCAAAGATTAGCAGGTAGACATGTTATTCTTAGGCCAGGGTTGTGGGTACGATGACCCCTTTTATGTTCTTGTGGACTTCAACGCCCAGAATTCCTGAGCCAGCCAGCTGAGGCCCACAAGTCATAAAGGGGCCCTGGTTCCCCACCCCTGCCTTAGACAATCACACCTGCTCCACCATTACTATCCTCACATTGCTTTCAAATCTTTAGTTCCATCAGGCAACTCTGATGTTAAAATCAGTGTTGGTTGCCTTGTTCCCAGAAATAAGGAGATAATGTTGTGGTTCACTTACTGAATGAGTTGCGTTCATACAAAGCCAAAGTTCAGTCTGTCTGTGGCCACTAACAACCATTTTTCAAGTCTGAGCCCAAAGACACAAGGATTCTGATTGTATCTATACGGGCAGACCTTACTCCCAGAACTACCCACTAGATTTCATCTCACTAGGCCATAGTTCAGTGATACACCACACCCTGCACAGAGGGTCTCTCCTGCCAACCTGGCATCTGTCCCATGGGCCTAAATTTCTGTCTGATTTTCATCACAACCGATGCCTGACCAGCTTAAACCCCCAGGATATGGAGCAGGTCAGGCTGCACATTCTAACCTTGGTTAGTGTTAGCCTTGGTCACTTTGTTTTGTGGCGTTTGCTCATTGGGTGAGTCAATCTCAAGCTGGCATTGAGGTTAATTCAGTGGCCAAGTTAAGCAAGTTGGGTGAAGCTTTGCTAGTTTCCACCCTGATCTCCTGATTATTGAACCGAGAAAGACAGAATGCCAGCAACCTCTGGCCAACGCCCAGAAACTCAGACTGACCCACAGAAACCCAGAAATCCACATTGCCTAAATGTACACATACAGAGACTACACAATGCACCTTGCCTCAGTTAAAAAGAAATGGATTAAAGGGGACAGACTTAAAACACAGCATTTCAGGCAGCCGCTAAACCTTTCAAACCACCGCTTTAAACAAGCACCGCCGGGCCATTTTCTGAGACAGAACATTCTAATTTAGAGGGTGGAAATAACCATGACAGCTCATATTGGGGAAGCTGAAAAGTCAGCAAAGTGTTTGTTTCCCCCCCCCCACAGACACACACACCCCTTCAAAGTGGACCATTTCTAGATGACGCTGCTTCCACGGCGCAGTTCTGCCTGCCAAAGCCGACGGCGCTGCACACAAATACCCTTGTAAGGAAGCAATATGGCAAAACTTGGAGGGTCTTATGTGTTGCTGCAGTGGAGGTGTGTCACACACCCACTTCTATATTTCCAGGTAGGGTGCGGCAGATCAAAAGGATTTGGTGGTTCCTAAAAACTGCACCTTTCTCGGGGCAAGGCGGGGGTTGATATTTTGCACAGATGAGTCTTAAAACAGCTCACCTTCACTGGAATCTCCTCTGATCAAATTCATCCTTATTCCCCCCCCCCCCCCGCCAAATATGCTGCTCTTGTAGCAGGACCAGCCCTGCTCCATCCCTGCATTTCGATTCTTGTTCCAACCTGGGTTAAGAGGAGGTACACTCATATCCACACACGGTACCCCTTACGAATTTGGCCTACTCCTTTAGACAAGAGCTTTGCTTCTTCCTCAAATGCAGCTCAGATGCTGCCAGAAGCCGGCAGGATCAGACCAGCTGGTGGGGGAGGGGAAAAGAAAAAAAAACCCACCACCACCAATAACCCAGGAGCCTGTTTCCTAAACTCACCCAGCAGGGAAAGCAGACAGATGGTCAGGCTGGAAGAAAAACGGACGCCCGGATGCCAGCAAGCCATGCCAGCTTGGCTCAAAGGGAAGGAGCAGGAGGTCGAGGCACAGAAGGACACAGAGACCGAAGAAGGGCTCGCAACCCGGAGTGGCCACGAGAGAAGGCCGGGCCTCTGTTGGAGATGCCGGAAGGCAGGTGTATGTGTATGTGTGTGTGTCACCAGGTAGCGGAAGGAAGGACGAAAGAGCAGCAGCAAACCAAGGGCCCAGGAGGAGAACTAATCCTCCCCCTTGGGGCAGCGGGCCAGGATAAAAGCAGTCCAGCTATTCAAATTATGCACTAGCAAAACCTGTTGAAAAGTCACAAGGGGGGGGAGGGGGAGGAGGAGCGTATTCAAAAATCAGCTGTGGAGCTGTCAATTATTTTGAAAGCCCCAGGACGGAGGGTTTGGAGCCGGGCACTGGAGGGCAAGACGGGGAGGGGAGGCCCTGGCCCAGATAAGACCTCATCACGGCTTTGGAACAGGATTTCACAAAGGAGGATGCTTGGCTACCCAAAATGTGCAGCTCTTGCCCAGTGAGAAAACTGGGATGCACCCTCCAGCATCCCCCCCCCTCAAATAAATCTGCATGATTGGGGGCAAGGTGGGGTGAACCCTGACTTGGTTTCAAGAAACCCTCTTTGTGCGGTCTATAAATCAGGATTACCTCCTGGCCTCCATAACCACCGAACGGTCCAGCCGTATCCCGATGCAGAACAGCAATAGAGTTATCTGCCTGTAGCTGATGCTGATTGACAGGGAGCCCAAGGAGGGATTTGATCAGAGCTGGGGCAGCTAAATTTTGGCCAAGCTATGTGGATGATGATGATGTGCAAGCATTTTGGGATCACCCGAGCCTTTAAAAGATATTAAATCGCTCACGGCACGTTTATCCTTTTCCTAGCGCTCTGCCAGCAACCTTGTGTCCACACTGGGGAAACAGCAGGAAAAAAAATCCACCGGTTGCGAAGAAAGCTTAGTTTTTATCACTCGTTCAAAGACACAAGGCTGAGCCTTCTGCTCAATCCACAAGGAGTTTTGTGCGGCTTGGTAGTTTTTGCACTCTTCCTGCACTGCTTGCAAATCTATTTGAAAATCCTTTCCCAAGGTCCAAGTGCGCTGTTGCCACAAACTATTATTGTCGCTGCAAACTTGGGTCTTCGCTATTGTCTGAGGACAAAACAGGGTTCTTTGTCGAACCTCCGCTCCTGGTTTGGGGACACCACACAGCTATAGATAAACAGGCTGATTAAACAGGGTTATATACTACCAGCTGGAGAAAAGTCTATAAAACCGACTCGGGCCATGAAAAACCCTGCTGAACAGAAGTATGTGCAAAGGGATATTTTTCCGGAATGCTGATTTACTGCAGCAAAATTCAGCACTAAGATTTGAGTCCACTGAAAGTGCTTAGATGTTATCCTCACGTTGCTGAATTCCAAGCGCCGTGTTCACAAAACACGTCACGTGCCGATAAACCAGCAACAGATGACCTTGTCAGATCACATCACTACTGATTTTATTTAATTTTAAATTTATGTACACAATTTATATCCCATTGCGAACCACCCCCGGATCGATTAATTAATCGCTATTTCGATCCTGCTGCAATTATACACAAACTCCTGGTGGTTCACAAAAGATGCCAAAATTATAATCACATCGTCATAAATAATAAAACACATAAAATACAGGCCTTCCCCCTCATTCAGTCTCTGGCATCAACACCCCCCACACCTTTTGGAAAAGCCTTTTCTTATCTAGAATACTGTTTCTCAACCTTGGTAACTTTGTGTGGTGTGTGGACTTCAGTTCCCAGGATTCCCCAGTCAGCAACCAGGTCTGTAGAGCTTCTACAATCCTACCCATTTTCTTGCTTTATTTTCAGTATTGACTGCAGAATGGTAAATTCTGGGTTTTGTTTTTTTTGCTTTTAAAAAGGACAACTTGCTTAATCACACAGAGCTTAGTCCATCCCGACTTAAAGAAACTCGAGAAAAGTTTGTTTTCCTTTCAGGTGATGCGTAAAAAAATAATTCTAGTCCTTTTCCAGTTTGTGATGGCGTGCAAGTGGAAATTTCTCAGAGGAAGCAGAATGCTCTTTGGCGAAGGGAAAATGGGCTGGGTTGTTTTAAGGGATGAACCATACATATGCATTCCCCTCTCTGTCCTAGACAGAAGCGAACTGACATACATTAGATGTGCATTGTCAATAAATCTCCTGCTGTTCCTTCCCTTATGAATATGAGATGTAAGGAAGGTTTTGGACCCAGCCTGACCTCAAAGGAAGCTTCTGAAGGCCCCTTTGATCCAATGAGCCCTGAAAAGGGGCATTTCACGTCAGTCTTGGAAAGACGGGAGCCATAAAAACCCCACTATGCTAATTTTAGGGAACCAGAAAAATCTATAAAGGGTTGTTAAGATAATCAAAGTACGTCTTCTTTCTCAGCCTTCACTTAAGAGCTAGCCTACACAAACAGAAGGGCAACCGAAGGGCAACCAAAGTGAAATGGGCTTCTAGATATTGACAGCTGTGTCAGTTTCAGGTTATTGTTACTTAAAGGCTGAGCTGAGCTGTACTTCAGAGACTGATCTGAATGGAGCGTAAACCTGCACAACGTTTAACTGCCTTCTTCAGATGCCAGAGTTGTTGGCAGCAAAAGACAAAGAGGGCTATAAATGGAATATCCCCCAATATAAGGCTCCTCTCGCGGAGTGTAGGGAAAAAGAAGCATGGTTTTGCTTTTTTTAAAAAATTTTTTTGCCTAAAAGCCAACAAGAACTCAGCGCTAATCCTGAAATCTGCAAATTCTGCACCCGTTTAATGAAGGAAAGTTAGCCTCCAACTATGCTTTGCAAAGAAAAAGGAAAAAGAAAAAAAGAGGTGAGCTGAACAGACACTTACATTCTACAAATCATGGGCCATTAAAAATATCACGCACACACTCTCAAAAGAAACCCTTCTGAATGCCTAGGGCAGATCATTTACTGCAGGAGGATTGAAGCAATTAATTGGGAATGCAAAGAAAACAGTGGAGACATGACATTTGCTCCGAGCACCTTCAAAAGATCACATGACATTTATTGCAAACCAACCCATCATTAGTACAGAAAATAAGAATTAAAACTCTCATTTGGCTCTCTCCGGCGGCCAGCTGAGATGGAAGGCAGCATGGTTTCTGATTTCAGAGGGACCGGGTCCCAACAGGATGGGCTCTCTCCCGTGACTGGAAGACGGGCTCTCTGATGGCCACACCCATTCCTAAAAGCAGGAGATCCACCCATAGCAGCATCTCAAGGCAAGGCTGAAAGACAAAAGAAAGGGATCATTTTGGCCTGTGACTAGAACTATCCTCGGCAACAGAACCTCAGAAACTGGATTCCATCATAAATGAAACATTAAAATTGGCCTCTGGTGCCAGTTCTTAAGTTTTTGTATAGCACCTAGAGATTGAGATACTTAATTAAAAAAAAAGTGCTGTACCAATTAAGAATGTTCAGAGCTTAACAAAAAAAAAAAAACCCAGTTCAATTTAGGCATCTTACTTACACCAGCTATTAACCAAAGTCAAATATTTTTTGGACAACAAACCTGACAACTTGATAGGTATTTGAAAGCCCCTGTTAGTTGGGGAGGATGAAGAAATAAACTAAAATGGTGGGAATCAATCAGGCTGAGTAAAGCTGTCCTATAATCCAAATTTAAAAAAAAAACTCACTGTGGAAGTTGATGAACATGAGAAAATGGATCTTTCTCATGTACAAATGCCTAGTCTTTAATCTTTGATGATATAATGGATTTCTTTTTTTTCAATAGCTTGCATATTGTGGAAAAATGACTCTTTGTACCCTACTGGGATTTATAAAACAAATGTTTATTTTAACCCACCCACCCCCCCCCCCCCAAAAAAAAAAGAGAGAGAGCAATTACAACCTTTATATAAAGCTACGGTATAGACACATTAGGACGACGTTTTCATTTCTTGCTAAAATGCTGTGAAAATCCTCCATGATGATGGATCTGGGACAGGAGGCCTCAACCGATGGGGTACACATCTTTCTTAGACAATTATAAATGACTGAAGATTTTTTTTGTTTAATGTTGATACGACAAAATATCCTCCATCAGGGTTGGAGGGATAGATAGTCATTCACTGGCGCTTTATTTCAAAAGAAATGTCTTCATCTAATCAATAACAAAAACCGAAACACTTAAAATACTGCTGACCATTTCCTTCGCTGGCTAAAACGCCAGCGCGAGGGAATATCATGAAAAGAGCGGCCTATCTCGGGGTAGGGATCTTGGACATCGAGGGAGAAACTCTCAGGATGCCACAAACAGCCGCCCAGCTCCAAAACCGGCATGCACCAAATGGAACTGGAGGCTGCTCTCATTTGAATGTCTTCAAGGGTCATCTGGCTGGCCACAGCTGGAGACAAGGCTGGATTTGATGGGTGCTAGAGCCTTCTCCAGCCATGCAGCTCTTGCAGCCTTTATTTCCATTATTAATGAGACAAAGGCCGGACAGTAAAAAAAAAATGAATCTAAGGGATGACTCATCAGTCAACGGCCCTTGCTTCTCCCACTGGGACTCACGGAAATCTCATGCATAACTTACATCTTAGGCAATGCAGGCCCGCCTGATCTGGAGGCCCGATTTAATTGTCAAATAAAATGCATTCCAATTGGTGAGGCAATGCTGAAAGCTTTTTGTATCTGCACAAAAGGTGCACCCCTTCTCCCGCCCGAAAAAAAATCTAATTTGGGAAAAAATCTAACAATTTGACACTTTTTGAACTGAATGGATCAAAGGGAAAAAACCAAAACCAAACCCAGTTCGCCCAGGCTTGAGAGAAAGCAAAAGGGAATGAGGGGGCATAACAAAAATAAATAAATAAATAAATAAATGGCTTAGATCAGTGGTGGCAAACCTTTTACTTACCGAGTGCTGAAAAGTACTCACTTTTGTGGCTCCTCCATGTGCGCTGCATGTGCAATCGCACCATCTGTGCATGTATGCAGCTTTTGCATGTGCAATGCAAAATGCAATGCTGCACATAGGCACTTACACACACTGGAGCAATCACATGTGCATGTGCAGGAGAGCTCCGAAGACCAGCTGGATTTCCTGCTGCAATCAGCACATGCACAGCAGAGGCCTGAAGACCAGCTGGGTCTCTGCAATAATGCACGCATGCATGTGCAATTGCATGTGCATGCTCAGCTGGAGGTAAGTTGGCTGGCTGACAGCTTGTGTGCCCAGCAAGATGGCTCTGTGTGCCACCTGTGGCACCCGTGCCATAGGTTCGCCATCACGGGCTTAGATGCTGGATTTGGATGGAGACCCAAAATTGAGACCAATTTTGGAAAAAATCTTTGCTTCGCAGCCAAAGCTACATTTCAGAGTTGTGTTCTGGGAACTGTAATATGTGTGATCAGGAAGACCTGTGCATTAAATAAGATAAACTACATTCTGGCCTATCTGCCTTCTTCATATGACAACAGATATGCATGTTTAGGATAGCTCAAACACGCTTTACATATCGCTGTATGGTCCCTTCCAGTTTAAACAGAACAGATTTTAGCTCTCTCTCTCTCTCTGTGTGTATGTGTTTTGAAGTCACTACGAACCTCAATGAGTTCATGGTTTTGATTCTCTGTGGAGCCAAGAAAATCTGACTTTTAGTGCTTTTAGAAGTTTAATAAATCGTATTTCCTTTTATTTTTGCAGGAAAAATAAATTCAGGGCTTCGGAAGACTCTGAAACCTGATGGCAAAGATCGGGCGAAAAGGCAGGATAGGAAAGACAAGTGGGTTACGCAATGTCAGGGAGAATAAAGCCAGGATCCAGTGACAGCCCTCTTCCTCTAGGGAGCTGTTACCAAGTGTGAAATCCCCATATTCATCAGTAGAAGCGAGAAACAAGGGCCGTTCTCTCCACTGAGCCATTCATCTATTAAATGTGTTAGATTCTTTTAAATTATGGGGATGCAATTAATTGAATATTGATACCAATCCGCCCCAAACATTCCACTGCTTTAATCCTTTGCAGTGCTTCTTTCCTCACTAATATATATTTTTTTCCACGACGAAAGAGGAGACAGCTCTAAAAGTTCTCCTTAAATAGTAGAAAATAAGGGGCACACTTTGGCACATACCTGGGGCGGGAAATCGAGTCATCTACATTTCCCACTCCGGCCAAAATCCTGGATTTTACTAATTCATCTCACTATCAATGGACACTGGAGGATGATGTCTGTCATCCCGTGGATCAAAATTTGCCTTAAGAGTCAAAAAGGTTCTTAGGGCTGCAAAATTTATGATTATTTGCATTTATGGCCATTTCAGCATTCAGATGAGCACATTCAACAATGATGGCTTGGCTGAAAACCGACATTTACTTCTGGTTTCTGGCAAACCTGCCTCCATAGTGAACCATTAGTTCGCTTAATGACCAGTACACAAAAGGTTAACAAAATTGGGTGATTTGTGTGACCGACCCAAATTTACAAGTGTCACGATTTATGACCGTGGCGGGCAGATTCCATAATGGTTGTAAAGTTGAAGACTCTCTGCAGTGAGTTTATGCAGCACCACTCTACTCCACGCCCCCCCTTTTTTCCCCTTACCTAAAATTACCCAGAGCTCAGATCCGCCCAATCTCCTTCAACTTAGCAACCAGATCTTCCACCGTTTCCACTTTGACTCCGGCCTTGCGCTGAGGAGGATCTTCCACACTCAGAGTCTTCACTCGAGGCGTGAGATCCACGCCAAGATCAGATGGCTTCACCATCTCCATTTTCTTCTTTTTGGCTTTCTGGGAACAGAAGATGGGAACGGGGAACTATTAACCAACCGCTGTCTAGTTTTGCTGGAGAGTTTTTGTGGTTTCTTCTAGAGTTTTATGACCTGGGATGTTGAGTACAAACAGGAGGGGTTTTTTGTTTTTTTTTTGCGGGAGGGTGGGAGGGGGCAGTCAACACTTCTGTGCAAACGCTTTTGTTACTTGAGCACTTTTGATTTTAACACTTGCAGATGTCAAAATGTAGGTACTTGACTTACAACAGTTCACCGGGTGACCATTCGAAGTTACGATGGCACTGAAGCGACTTATGTCCGCTTTTCACACTTACGACCGTGGCAGCGTCCCCATGATCAAAATTCAGACGCTTGGCAATGGGTTCATACATATGACCGTTGCTGTGTCCTGCGAACCCTTAAACTTCTGATGAGCAAAGTCAATGGGGAAACTGGATTCACTTAATGACTGGGTGACTAACTTATGAAAACAGCAGTGGTTCACTTAACAACCGTGGCCCCAAAGATCATAAGACGGGGCAAAACTCATTCCACAAACGTTTCACTGAACAACAGAAATTGCGGGCTCATCTGTGGTCATAAGTTGAGGACTACCTACATACCCTCAACGCTATTGAACGCTTACTCTTGTTCAGGGTAGAGAAAGCGTTGCAAAAGATAAGGCGATGAATGAATTAAAAATTCAAATATTTCATTTATGTTTAACGCTAACATTAAATGATTAAATGTAACAGTATCATTATTGACTGCAGGGGCTACCGTTCTCCTTTGGGCCCCTATTCTATGTCTCCATCCAAAGCGACGGGGAAGACCTTGATGTCACCATCAAGATGTTGTATGAGCTTCCCCAGAGACTCTGAGTTCCACATTTCTCTTCTCCCAAAGCCATGCAGCTCCAAAATGAGATCTAGGGAAGTACTTCTCTTAATCTTAAAGCTGTACACCCTGCAGAGATGACTCACCCGAGCAGGCAAGGAGCAGCCGAGTAAGAAAGAGGTAAGAAAGACCTTACCATGATGTTGGGCAGAGTTGCATAGCGAGGCTCGTTCAGTCGTAAATCGGCCGTCACCACAGCGGGCAGCTTCAGGCGCACCGTCTCTAGACCCCCGTCGACTTCCCGCTCAATCTTCAGCCAGTCCCCGTCCAGGCTCACTTCTGAAGCAAAGGTTCCCTGCCGAGGAAAACGAAGAGCTGCTTCCATTAAAAGCAGAGCAAGTGTGATTTGTCCCAAATGGAAACTCCTTGAAACCGAAGCTGGGTGAGGTGTGTCGTTGCGCACATCTCAACACACTGTGTAATGTAGCAGCCTTTTTTTTTTTTTTTTTCAAATCACCCTATTTTAAGAAAATGATTCTAGGTCGTAAGCGGGAATTAAGAGAGAACACTCATCACACAACGGAGGTGGCTTTTACTGCAATGCCATCTTCAAACTCCAGGCAACGCACCAAGCTAGGCCAGGGGTCCCCAACCCCTAGTCCCATGGACAGGCAGTGGGCCACGGCATGCCAGCAACTGGGCCGTGCATACAAGCAAAGCCCCATCTGGATGCAGGCAGCACATGAAACTGCACTCCCTCTGGTCCATGGAAAAAATCTCTCTCCACGGAACTAGTCCCTGGTGTCCAAAAGGTTGAGGACCACTGAGCTAGGCAATGAAGTTCTGACAACATGATGCATCCCAGAATTAAAATACCCCAAAGCCGAGGCTGCCAGCCTCTGTGAAGGCTCCAAGGGAAATGCATCCTGCCTATTGTCCTGCCAAGCAAAGCAGGTCCTGGCCAAACCCCCCCACCCCCCAGTGAATCATATAAAAGGCCTGCACACTTCACCTGCCTTTGACTCCATTGTCTATCAGGCAGAGACCACCGTGACCATCTCTCTGGAAATGTGACCATGGTGCAAAGCGTAAAAATTTGAGCTGGACACTAACAAGGTTTTGCCTGCCGGCTGATTAGACCACAAATCCAGCCACACAGGAAAAAAAAAAAGAGAGAGAGAGAGCCCTTGTGAAGGATTATCCTTCTGGATGAAAAAAAAAACAACCCATGACCAAAGGACTAACTGCCTTTATAATAAGGCCCAGAGATTTCTATTCCAAATAGACAAACAAAAGGAAAAGGACTTGTGTTCTCCAGTTGTGGGGAAGCAGGAGAGAGATTCATTTTCGTATAAATCTATCACTGTAAACTAGTGGGCAGTGAATGCACCAATAAAAGTGAAACGCTGGCTGTCTTGAACAACCGTGCTTTCCGTGCAGGCCCAATATTTTCGAGAGCAATTCCTGCTTTTCCGCATCAACTTTCTTAAGGACTACAGTGGTCAGCTGGGAGCTGAAAAGAAAAAGAGAGCAGAACTCCATTCCTTGGCCAACAAGCTGTTGTATTTCATTGCTGGGTATGAAGCAGAAGTACACAGCACAGAGACTATTCTACCCACTCTGCCAGCCTCCTGTTCACACACACCCCACCCCGGTCTTCTTTTATACTACGAGACAATTTGTTCTAGGACATCAGAGTTAACAAACTACCATTCAACTCTCCATCTGACTGTTTCATTCACTGAAGCAAAGGAAACAATTAGGTGCCTTTAAGCACAGGGGCACAAACTGAGAGGCTTCTAATTTACCTGCGGCCAGTCAAGAAATGCTGCGGTCATCTGCCCTGTCTGGTTACAGTCATCATCGATGGCCTGAGGTGGGGAGAGAGGGAAGGGGGGGGGGAAGAGAGGGAAGGTCACAGGAAGCATTGCTGGTTTTACAGGTTAATTCCCCCTCCACCCCCACCCCAATAATGGCCAGGAAATATGTACTAAAGGACGCTGTTATGTGGGGATGATTGGTTGCGCTGCAAAACCTGGCTAGGGAATGTTGACTCAAGATCACAAGAATGCGTATGTACACAAATAAGCCCACCTCTCCAGTTCAAGGCAGGGCTGGTTTGACTTTCATACTGCCCTTTCCTTCTGAGAAAAGTCAACAGCCACAACATTAAGCTAACTCGGAAATGCTTGTGCTCAGTAATGGCCACGGCAAAACCAGGCTCCCCATTTTTCAGGGCCAGAAAAGCAGCTTCAGCTAGTAAGGGGGGGGGGGGGGGAAACAACAACATCATGCCATATTTTGCCATTCCTTCCTGAAACCCTGAATGGCTTTTATAAAGCCCAGCTTTCCAATTCTCAGGGAAGACAGCATAAGCCTTGCCGGATTAGCTCTGCTCCTGCATTTTCTTGGAAAGCCATCGGTTTTGCAAAAGCTCGGCTCGGCCTCTTCTGGCCTCAGCCCTTTTGGCATTGGCCTTTTCTTGCTTGCCATCTGTCTCAGTTGAGTAATGGAGCCTGTTTCCTTGGCCATGGCTTCTTTTATCGGATTGGAAATGCACGGACGCCCTGCTCTTGTTGCTATCCGGAGTAAACTACTGCTCTTTTATGATATATGAAATGCCGACTGGTTGGGTATTTGGCTTATGACTTAAAGATGGTCACTTAGCGACTGTTTGAACTTCCATCGGGCCTACTCGGGGGTACTTATGATTCATATTTGAAGTTCCAACAGCCCTGAGTTTACAGCAGTTTCTTGCAGCCTTCTGCAGTCACGTGACCATGTTTTACAATGGTTTTGTAGCAAAACCGGCATTTACTTCTGGTTTTCGGCAAGACCATGCCCATGGTGAGCGACTGGCTTGCTTAATGTCTGTGGAGTTGTTTAACGACCACCATAAAAAAACGTTGCAAAACTGGATCTGTCTTATGGCTCATTTTATGACTATTGTGAATTACGGCCATAATGGGTAGGTTCCATTACTCAAGGACTACCTATGCTTTGGCCTTCTGCCTTGTCAAAAATGTTAAGACCTAGAAACTTAACCTTGGGTTCGGAATCTGCCCAAGAGTCAGAACACGCCATTGATTTCTGCATGGAATATTGATCTGTGCCGAACGCAGCTCCCTCCCCCTTCCTTTTCTCTCACCTGTTTCCCTAGCAGCAAAAGATTGACACTTTCTTTCTTGGCAAGCGCTGCCAGGATCTTTGAAACCTGGAAGGGGGTGAGGCTCTCGTAGTCCTTTGCAGGAATCTCCACATGGACCCCCCGGTCAGCTCCCATTGCAAGGGCTGTACGGATGGTCTCCTGCAGATGCGACAAGCATTGGGGGGAAAAAAACACCAGGCCTCCAAACGTGGTTGCTTTCACAGGGTTTCTAAAACGCTGGTTTTGTTCTGGAGTCTGGCCTAGAGTTCTCTTCTGTTTTGAAGCACTTGGTAACCAGCGCCTCATGGCAACTGGGAAACCACATAAGGAGTTTGGCAATTGGAAATTGTGGTTGCCCCAACACTGGAGGCTCTTAAGAAGAGACTTGGACAGCCATCTACCAGAAATAGTACAGGGCTCCTCCCCCAGCAGGGGGTTGGACTAGATGACCTCCAAGGTCCCTTCCCACTCTGTTACTGTGACAGTTTTCGTAACTCAGCCCTCATCCAAAAACAGGACAGAATGCTTTTATGGCAGCAGACTTTGGATAGCTAGAGAAAAATAGGTTAAATATAGATAACCATCACACTAAAACTGCATTGAGCCCTTAAGATGGAAAATGTGATAAACCAGGTTTTTTTTTTTTTTTTTTTTCAGACTTGACAATTTTAAGATGTGTGAAATTTCAATCCCAGATCCACACATCTTGGGCTGGGGAATTCTGGGAGTTGAAGTCCACACATCTTCATGATGCCAAGTTTGAAAAAAACATCCCTTTAAACCCAATTATGTAAAGCAGTACCCAGGAACTTGGGAATTCCACAGTTGGGTAGTCTCATATCCCTGCTAACAGGAATACTACAATTCAAAGCAACCTATGTGGAACTACCTTATTTCACCTTCACAACCCTCCTTGCAGGCAGCTCAGGCAGAAAATACGACCATCCCAATGACTGTCACTGGTTAAACTGGAATTCAGGTCTCTCGTGGGTCTATTTAACATTGGGCTTACTTGCCAACTCCCTTATTAGGATGAGCTACAGCACCAACTCTGTGGCACTTTTTACTCAGAGCATGCTTTGAAAATCCGTGTGCTCATCTTCTGCTCCGAAACTGCAATTCCACTGTGGTAGGTACACACATCAACGAGACAAGGGAAGAGAGTGTCAGAAATTGTATAGCAGGAACCTGTGAATGTTCGCTCTGGAGAGGCAGCCCCGTCGTTTCGCCCAAGGTGCAAAGCATTTATAAGATAAGCCGCCACCACGCTGGTCCCCCATTCACAAATCAGATCTATTCACTTCAGCAGCAGCAGAGATAGCTAACATAAAAAGACAACAATGCTGTTCTAAAGGCGCTTGAAAGCCCAGGCTGAGATTTAATGTGGGCATGTGTCTCCCGCCAAGCACACCTATTTCCCCCCGCCCCCCATAGATTGTCATTTGGTGGAAATGTTGTCCATATGGAATATTTATCTTACACCTGAGCTGAAAGACAATTGATGTGATGTTTTAATGATGTACGAGGCTAGCATGAATGAACCGGAGATTGCTTTTCCAGCGTTGTTGATAGCAACCATTAGAATGTTTGGGGGGGGTGGGGAAAGGGGATGCCTCCCCACTGGGAACCCAGCCAAGGTGCAAGACACATCCGTTATCAGATGCACAGAAGCTGCTGAGCTAGCAGATGTAAAGGCAACCCGGTGCCAGGCAGACCCTCATACTACCAGAGAAAACAACCAGATAACAGAAGGGGAAAGGCAGCCTTGGAAGTATTCCCTCCCCCCCCCCCCCAAAAAAAAAAAAAAAAAAAAATCTCTGAGATGAAGGGATTATCAGCAGCAGACTGATGCTTGAGGAAAGGCAGGGCAGCCAAAAATAAAATAATAGTAATAATAAAAAAGACTACAAGAGCAACCCAGCAAGTGAAGGTCATGAGGAAGTGGGAGCAGCAGTGCAGAAAATAACCAATGACCACCGAGCTGTCAGGAAACCTCATTGACAGAAAATAGAATAGAGCCAGGTCTGGGGAGGGGAAGGGGAGGGGCAGGGGAGAAAGGAGGCCTGGCTGAACCAGGTACTGGAATAAGCTGAAGCTGAAAACACCAGAGACAAAATATCAGAAAAATCTTGGGACTTCAGGAAAAGAGCAGGAGATGATCCAGCTTTGGCGTCACAGCTGAGTCCAAGAATGCTACAGTGGCAGGAGCTCCATCTTTGGCTACAGACAGTCTATGTTCTAAGCTACATGTTTTGTTTTGTTTTGTTTTAAAGTTTTTTTTATCCTGCCCTTTAAAAAAAAATACAACTCAAGACAGAGAACATACCTAATACTCCTTCCTCCTAATGTCTCCCCCACAAAAACCAACCCTGTAAGGTGAGTTGGGCTGAGAGGAATTGACAGGCTCAAAGTCACCTAGCAGGCTTTTGTGGTTAAGGTGGGACTGGAACTCCCAATTCTCCTGGTTTCAAATTTCAACACTTCAGCCACTAGATCAAACTGGCATTTGGCTTAATCCTAGAAGAGAAAGGCGCAGAACATATGTTCCTTCGCTCTACTGACTGCTGGAAGAATTTCAGTAAAGAGAAATAAGCCACCATCAAATTACTACAAAGAAGCAAGAAGAATGTTCTCTGTATAAACATTCTTGTTCTTTAGGACTGAAATGGCAGTATTAAATTTGCAGATGTAAGTCTGTCTAAGGCATAATTAACTCCTGGAGTTATCTCCTATCCTCTGAACTACCATTTGGTATTAACTTCACCCCCACGTAAGTATTTTACAAATGGTTCTGGCTTATAGATATCATGATTGTTACTATTTTTTAAAAAATCCTCTATTTGCTTGCCTTGGATCTGTTGTAGGGCACAAACCAGAGGTGAAATTCAGGTTATAGAAGAAATCTCCTTTTGGTTTTTTTCCCACTTTGCAGGGTTAATCCTGTAAAGATTAACTTTACAGGGTTAATGCTGTAAATAAGACAGTTGTTTCTAGCCTAATCTTTATTACCTTGCTCACAGAAATTGCCTCTCCCCTTATTACATTGTAACTTTGGTGAAGTTTACGGTAATTCTGTGCTTCGTGATATTTAATCCTGTGGCCATGCCCACAAAACCCGTAGTCAAAAAAAAAATTGAATTTCACCACTGGCACAAACGTATTTCAATCGGAATCCTTTACCTTGCAAAACTTTACAAAGCCTTCTGTGCTTCAGACCAGAAAGCCCCACTAAAATGCAGATGAAAACCCTAGTCCGAATCTCAACTGTTCTATCCACCCCACTTTGAACAAGCTTCAAGCTACACTTCCCCATTGCTTTGGTCTTTGTTTCTGTATTTGAAGAGAAAGAAGTTATGTCACTGTGGCCTCCTATTACAATGCACACAAGTACGTCACCAAGTTCTCTCATGTGCAACTGGTGCCGCCTGGTGGCCACCAGGCCCTTTTGAGCCAACCTTATCCGTCTCCCTTTGTACTCAGCTAGTTCAGTGTTTCTCAACCTTGGTGACTTTAAGATGTTTGGACTTCAACTCCCAGAATTCCCCAGCCAGCAAAGCTGGCTGGGGAATTCTGGGAGTTGAAGTCACCAAGGTTGAGAAACACTGCGCTAGGAGAAGCCATTGATTCACAAATTTCTCTCAACTCCATCCACTCAAGAACTTTGCATGCAAGGAAGGAATCCGAGCTCTGGTTTCTCACAGAAAAGGGTGAAATGCATTGGAAAGAAGAAGAAGGTTTGGTGTATGCGGTGAAGGCCCCAGGCTAGAAATCAGGAGACTGGGAGTTCTAGTCCCGCGTTAAGCATGGAAAGAATGGCTGGGTGACTTTGGGCCAGTCATTCTTATCTCAGCCCAACTCACCAAACAGGCTTGATGTTGTGGGGAAACTAGGAGGAGGATATGGTTAAAAAAAGCCTGACAATGTCTCTTTCACCTCAGACGACTGAGAGACTTGAAACTTCCATCGAAAGTGCTTAGGAACTTCTATTCGTGCACTGTAGAGAGCATCCTGACGGGCAACCTCACAATCTGTTTTGGGAATAGCACCATGGAAAACAGACAAGCAATACAGAGGGTGGTACGCTCAGCTGAGCGCATCATCCATACCAA
>JAEANM010004082.1:0-21328 GCA_017656035.1 Myanophis thanlyinensis
CCACCAGGTTCAAGGTTGACTCAGCCTTCCATCCTTCCGAGGTGGGTAAAATGAGGACCCAGATTGTTGGGGGCAATGATGCTGATTCTGTAAACCACTTAGAGAGGGCTGGAAAGCATTATAAACCAGTACATAAATCTAAGTGCTATTACTATCTATTGTAGCTAGCTAGCCAGCCAGCCAGCCAATCACCCACCCACCCACCCACCCAACTATCTATAATCTATTCCTAATTCAGCACTGATTTTACCTAGAATTGGTCACCAAAGGTTGACCTTTGGTTTTGGAGAAACTTTGTGAGTTTTTTTATTGTGTTTGTGCCTACAATTCATTTTGTGGTGGGAAGGAGGATTGTCTGAAAAGATCATAAATGCATGTGTACACTGTAGTGCTTGTATATGACAGATAATAAAAAGAGGCTTCTGTCTGTGTATGGTTTTTCTACTTCCCTGTCATCTACACAATATTTTGTCAGCAATTTATTCCAACTCTTTTGTGTTTATATTTCATACACAACCACATGACATTTTGATCAATTATAAGAATGGTCCTTGTCTGAAACAATGTCTCTGATCAGCTCTTATAGCTGTGGTTTCTGAAGCAGAGATGGTGTGTCTTGTGTCAGCTTTGTTTTCAAAGGAAAAGCTTAGCTCATCAATGCTCCCAACATTTAGCAATGAAAACAGAGACAATCAAAGCTGAAAATCTGTTTTCACCCTCCTTCCGGTTTGTGCTCAGTTGCCAGGTTTGAATTGTATATCCAGTTACTAACAACAAGTGTAGAAAAAGTCATGGAGATTTTGACTGAAACAGTATTTAACTGAATGGGAGCAGTATATATTGGCATTTTTTAATTACCTGTGGTCCCTCAAGCCATTCCCCAAAGCTTTAAAAACTGTTGCTGGCTCTGCTGTCACAGTCATTCAGTTGGAAAATGTAGAGAAAACACAGGAGTTCCTTTGGATACATCTTTCCTGCACCTTTCCAAAAATTCAGAAAATAAAACTTTAATAGAGTTTTTCCCTGTAGTATATAGAGATATCAGCTTTAAAAAATGGAGATATTCTCCCTCCCTCCCTCCCTCCCTCTCTCTCTCTCTCTCTCTCCCTCTCTGTTTTTAAAGGCACTATTTCCACCTCACTGTCGTTCTAATCTATAACACTCTCTGAGTTACAGCAATAGGCAGATTTCTATTTAACAACTTTGGAAAAGAACATTTTTGCTTTTGATTCCAAACTTCCACAGTACCAGAATTTCCTTACCCCAATCCCCCACAAAGAAATATAAAAATGATGCACAATGCTCTTCAGTGTTGCAGTTCTTTGCCAAGATGCTGGTTGATATTTGCAAGTCTAGTGTTTGCAGAGAACACAATGAATCAATCAGTGCTCAGCTTGTATTTCTTTAGCTGATCAATAGAAGGCTACAAAGAACTTTATCCAGTTAGTGCTTATCCCTCTGGAATACTCATAGTTGTGCAGTAATACAAAGGAAAAAAAAGGTAAAGAAAAGAAACACGCACGCATGTAATGATTCTTGATTTTTTATACATGTGTTTATGTATTTTGTCTGGAATTGGGAAAAAGTCATGTAGATTTCTGAGAGCAAAAGTTATATATGAACTGTAAATAACATAAACAAATTAACTAAATTCTCACCACCCCCAGCTGAAAATAAAAGCTTTGTACTTCCCCATGGTTCTAGTTCAGTATTGTTTTAAAGAGTCCATGGATTTATGAAGGTGGCAATTTGGAAACTATACAAATTTTCTCACAGTTTGAACTATGGATGCATATTGCTAAAGTAGTCAGATTCAGGAAAATATAAGTAATATAATATCCTGTTCCAGAAACATGTCACAAAACACTGGGGATGAAAAACAGAAGCTCTGTTGCAGCAATTTGACCCTCAGAATTAAGGTTGTGGAGCCTGGCAAGAATTTCCTCAATAGTAAATGTACTATTCAGAAAAGTAGCAGAAATGCAGCTGGAAAAGGAAGGAAGGGAGACAGGAAAGGAAGGAAGGAAGGAAGGAAGGAAATTCCAAAAGAGAGAACAATCCACTCTACATCTAATCCTGAAGATATGGCAAAACAGCCACTGGAAATCACCCAATGGATCCATTTGGCTTAACAATGTGGGATTTATGCAAACTGAACATAACTTGTGAGTTGGATTTTATACTTCCTCATATAGTCCATATATGATTTTGTCAGCCCTTTGCAGTTCACCAGGTGAGAAATCATATGCCACAATAACAATTAAATTATACTTTATTATTATATGAGAGAATTCTGAAAGCCTGCAAGAGATTGTGCTTCTTCTCTTTTATAACAAAGAGAATCAAGACAGGGCAAATTTTCTGTTTCTTTTTCACCTTTCCAAAACATTTGGACCACATATCTTGTCCAGGGTAAAGCAATAGATGCAATTTATATTGACTTCTGTAAAGCCTTTGACTCAGTGGTGCACGACAAACTACTGTCGAAACTAAGTTCCTACAGCATCTCTGGTTCCCTGCACAAGTGGATAGCCACATTCCTATCCAACAGTCAACAAATAGTCAAAATAGGGAAGGCCCAATCAAATCTGGCAACAGTTGGCAGCGGTGTACCTTAAGGCAGCCTTTTAGGATACACAGTCTTTCTGCTTTATATCAATGACCTATGCAATCATATTAATAGCAGCTCACATCCTCTTCACTGATGACATAAAATTATTTAACATTGCTGACAATTCTGCTGCTCTACAAAGATACCTTGACTATGTGTCAGAATGGTTTTGCATTTGGCAACTCCAAATCTCAACTAAAACCAGAACACCAAATACAAGTTGGGCAGAAACGATCTCATAGATTACCTAGGAGTACTCATCTCAAATGATCTAAGCCCCCGAGCTCACTGTAACAGCATTGCCAAAAAGCATTACGAGTTGTAAACCTAATCTTGTGAAGCTCCTTCTCTGATAATATTGTACTGCTTACTAGGGCAAACAAAACCTTTGCCATACCAATTCTTGAATACAGCTCATCTGCCTGAAATCCATAGTGTGTATTGGATATTAATATGATTGAGCAAGTCCAGAGGTATTTCACAAGAAGAGTACTCCACTCCTCTACTCACAATAGAATCCCTTACACCAACAGACTTGAAATTCTAGGCTTAGACAATCTGGAACTGCTCTGCCTGCAGTCCAATCTAAGCACAGTACACAAAATTATCTGCTACAACATCTTGCCTGTTGATGACTACTTCAGCTACAACCACAACAAAACATGGGCAAACAATCATTACAAACTCAAGGTAAACCACTCGAAACTCGATTATAGAAAATATGACTTAAGCAACAGAGTGGTCAATGCCTGAAATGCTCTGCCCGACTCCATCGTTACATCCTCAAACCCTCACAGTTTCAACCTCAAACTATCTTCTGTGCACCTCACCTCATTCCTAAGAGGTCTGTAAAGGAGGCATGCATAAGTGCACCAGCGTGCTTACCGTCCCTGTCTTACAGTCCCATTTATTTGTATTTATTTCCTTTGTTTATATTCATGTTCATATACTTGTTATCTTGTACATGTCTGACAAATAAAATAAAATAAAATAAAATTCTAGTGTGACTCAAAACATTCAAACCAAATTGCACCACCTCTTTGCACTTCTATAGCAGGCATCTATTTCTGCATGTGAATCTAGTACCACATGGGACTTCTCCCATCGCCATTGTACAAATTGATTTCATCTTCATGATAAGCAAAATCAATGCAAGGTGGACAGGTGCTTTAGGATGGGATAATGTGCCCCATCAATGTGTGCAAATTTTCAATTGTATTATATTTATTCATCTGTTATATTTACATCCACAGAAATCAAAGACATTTCATGGAACTCTCCATTCATTTTATTTTGCTCTTGTGCAGAAAATAGAAAAGTAGAAAATCCCACAATCATGGTCATAAAATAACTCACAATTTGCCAAACTTTCATGGATCCTTATATCTGTTGCTGAAAATAACCATTCCCCTCTTCCTACTTTTAAGTCCAAGTCTGATGACAAGGCTCAAAAGTTGCTTGATCTTCCCACAGGCTTACATGCCAATACTTTTAACAGGATCAGAGAACAGAAACAGTGAAAAACCAGATGAACTTTGCATACAGTTAGAGATACTTTTTCTCTTTTGCTAGTGGTGTTGATAAGCATCAATCAGAGCCTTTGTGGCCATTTATCTATGACTCTCTCACAGTACAGTGGTGCTGTACTTACAAAAGACTCTGGTTATGAAAGTTTCAGGTTACGAAGCTAGTCTTTGAGAAAATATCATCTCTAGTTACAAAATATGTTTCAAGATACGAAACATATTTCTAGGGTGCAGATAAAGAACAAGCGTCCAATCGGATGGCTCATGAATACAAGGGTGGGGACGAGGGCTAGCCGGCCAGTAGGACGATGGAGATTGGTGAGAGGATCAGTCATCCATAAACACTGAGGTTATGGCGTGCTGTGCGATTACCCATAGGCACGTGTCTCTGGGTTAATGGAAATACTTTTCCGAGTATTCCCGCCGGTCTCACAACCGGGACTTTTGCACGAAGCCAAACGGTGCATCGTGGCAGAATCGCAGACTTTGTGCCTCGCAAAGCATCATGCATTTGCATTTGCTTCAACCCAGATGAAATATGTCTGAATTTGAGGGGCTTGAAACAGATTAGGCATTTATAGGGTAAAATGCATCTCTACTTATGAAATTTTCAAGTTACGAAACGGCTTCCGGAACTAATTAATTTCATAAGTAGAAGTACCACTGTACTAGAAAAAGCAATAGCAATTGAGAGAATGCTTTCGTTTATTCATTTGTATTATGGACAATCTCTGCAATTCTTTGCATACCTGTAATTAGAAATGTTATTTTCAGCAAATATGTATCAATAACATCTGGACCCATAACATCAGAAACAGAAGTGCTGCATTTTATAGTCCTCCGCTTCCCATTCAGATATGGATGGCTTGATCCATTGCTCCAAATCAATCCTTGAGATTCAATCCATAATGTTTTCAGTACTTGCTTACTTTCACTTAGTTAATGGCTTCTTTGTATATGAACTGTTAACGCCAAGCATTCTGTATAAAATTACAGGATTCTCAGATATGTTTAAAAATTTATACATCTGTGTTTTGTCCACCTTGTTATGGGGAAGTAGTTTTGCAAAATGGTAAAGTTAATGGGAATGTTATGACTATAATACTTTTTTAAAAGAAATGTATATTTGTGTTATGTAATATTATTGGACCTAACAGAAAGTTGAAAAAAGTACTTGAAATTTGTATGTTTTATAAATGGGTTCTTGATCCAACTAAAAAGTTCCACAAAAGCCATTTAAATAACATTAAAAGTCTGTAGAGGAAAAAGACATTTCTCTTCATCTAGTTTACAAATGAATGGCAACTGTTGGGGGTGGTTAGAAAAGGCAAGATGACAAATACTATGTCAACCCCCACAGATACTGCTGTGTTAAAAAAAATCTAGACATTCTACTGTTTAGAGTTTCTTTGATTGGTTAGGCCAGATAATGTGGCATGCTTCAGAAAATTCTGGGGAAAATTTAGGCTGCATTCCCACTAATCTAAGATACTACATATGTTTGCTATTTTTGCCATTACCTTGGAAAAACTTAACCTTTACCAGTTCCTCTAGGAAGTAGTATGGTCTCCATCTCTCAGATCAATGTTCTGATCAGAATTAACAGGAAAATGAGTGACTGGGAAGTTTGCTACATCTATAGCAGAATATGACAGTAATATTATTGCTAATAATTCCATATCCAAAGATAGATCAAGACTGACTAGCTGCTGTCTGACAATAAGTAATTGTATGTTTTAAATAAATAAATAAATAGCTTTCTATGGCCGATCTCCCACACTACCATTGTCCCATCTTCTTAGGGTTCTGTATTTGACCTGTGAAATTCCATGTGGTCACTAGTTGCAAGAAAGTGGCTCTTTGTTTCCATCTAGTTGTTGACCAGAATTATTGCAAATCTATTAGTCCTGATCTTATTCAAATATTTAAATTAAAAGTGTTCAAACTATATTATGGAATCAACTGTGCTCCTCACATTCACCTTGCTCAGGTCTGTAAATTATAGCCAGAATCTTGCTATAAATATGAGATGTACTTCAACCTTTTGTTCAAGTAATTGAAATCATATTTGCTACATGACTGAGCATACGGACATTATAATCACAGAGCAGCCACTGTTGAGTACATGCAGGATAATGTTAAAGAAAGAATAATTCTGCACTCCAAATAACTATGGTTGCCATTCATAAAACTAGTAGTCACTCACCTATCTGTCCTGTATATGAAACAAATAGAATGTTAAAAAGTTTATTTATACAGTTACTTACCAAGCATGTCTAATTTATATTAAAGTAACCAAAATATCTTTAAATCTTTTGAGCACTCAATGTTTTGAAATTGAAAGTTGAAAAATTTTGACATGCCCTAATATCCATTAATAGCTGGCTATAATATTATTATAATGTTGTTTCAATACACTACTAGGTCAGTCATGGATTGTGAAAGTGTTAACCTCATTGCGAGTAATTATTTGATGTTACATAACATGGTATAATTAATTCATTGATTATATATTTATATTAATCTTCTTCTGAGTAAGAAGCATTTTTAATAAGACCATTTGTCTTCCAAATCCTTTTATATAAGATGCTTTCTAGTCCCCATAAATGCATGTATATTGTGTTTTTACTATTCAGATTGCCTATTCTGTTGGTGATATTCATATTTTGTCCCATTTTACGTACATTATCATGAGAGTATTGGAGTTCACATGTGTGTGGCAATGCCAATACAAATGTAATTTGTATATATAATGTTATTGTTCTCTGGTCCCATCTTGTGGTCAGGGCCAAATACCAATCTGTATTGATTGGAAGCTGACCAAGCCCTTTAAAAGTCATCTACCCATAAACCCTCCCTTTCTAAACAAGTGCATCCTGGGAAGCCACACACCATTTCCTTTAGTATTGGGAGAAAACCGAAAAACCCCAGAAGAATCCAGCCTAATCCATGGCACATGTTCATCTGAGAACAAAAATGCACATTCCATATGCACAGTATCGCTGGTGAAATTTAGATTTATCTGTATTTGTTAATGGTTATGCTCGCCAGCAACTCAATACTGCTTATTTTGTATTTGAGCTCTTATTCTATGTATTTCTATTTTCCCAGTTTCACCCATCCTTTTTGTTTAATAAAACATCCAGATATAGACCTACAGCCTGTTTTATTGGAGGATCAGGAATTTAGTTGCATGCAAGTTGGACATAGAATAACATGTAGCAAGGACAGAACACAAAATATGATTTCCCCTTTTTTATTTGACTATAGATGAGAAGTATTATTTCTAATAATGCAGATCATTTTAAGTCAATCAGCATTTATTTAAAACATTTTTATCTCTCTCTGCTAGACATTCCCATTCCCATATTTTCCTACTTTATGCAACCATACAAAACAAAGCAAATATTTTATTTATGTGTATATGACTAAACATTACCAAATTAATTCTTTTTATACAGAAAAAAGAAAACTTCCTCCTTCTAGTAATTCTGATCAGTTTTATGGGTAGCTATTTCTATAATTTTAACCATTTAAGATCAAGTAAAGGCATCAGTTATGGTGGTTGGGAATTTCAGACTGACAGAAGTTGTTTTTTCTGTCTAAATCTTCCTTCAGAGGCCATCTGAAACAAGCAAACATCTGTCACATTGCTCATCTTCTTTGGTTATTTTTGGACAGCATTCAGGTTCATTTCAGTAATCAACAACCATCAGTGTCTAGAATGTATTTTGGGTTACCAGCCACCATCCTTTTCTTCCTCAGCCTCTCTTTATGTGTCCTTTGTCTTATAGCAGGCCAATTTTCCTTTCTAGAAAATTTAAGTGTCTTATCAGTACTTTAAACTGTCAGATAAAACAGTATATACAGTATAAACAGCAAGTCCATATGACAGAATTGTAAAGAACATAGCACCTATGTACTCACAAACTTCCTGTTCACAAATAATCATATTTTTTGTAATATGTTAAAAAGTCACATCTGAACAGGGTTTCCAGGTTGAAAATCAATTCCCACACCTGGCAATCAAGGCTTTATCAGTCTGATTATAGTATCTAACTTCTTGAATCACCAGCAAATAAAGATTTCTAAACTACATTGTTCAGCAGCACCATTTAAGTGAAATATCAGGTGATTTATTTTTTATTGATTCAAGGGTTAATAGGAAATAATAAATGATCTTGCATTCTGTAGATCTTAAGAAAAATATTTAAAAATTGGCCAAAGAGGAACTTAATACTTCATTTTGCATTGAAACTTAAAAGCATCAATGCAATTAAAAAAAAGAAAATCTATAAATTGAATAAAAATAAGCACATGGACATATGACTAAATGCTAGCTATTACTTGGATACTCATTTCCTCTAATATCTGTTAGTTTTTAGTATTATTTCAACTAAGAGATGAATTACATTTTCAATAAATAGAGAGCACTGCCTAGTTGGAAACAAAAATCCTTTATAAGTAGGTAAGGATTCACAGGACATGATGATTTTATACTCTCTTTGAGAGACAGAATTCCAGTCTGGAAAAGCTTATACTTTTCAAAGAGTCTGATATTTCTGTAAGAAGGATTTCTTTAAATTTAAAAATAAAAATAAAAAAGAACCCTTGGCCTAACTCATAAGGCTTAAATCTAAAAGTAAGGACAATCTGCAGCCATTTCAATCACATATTTTTCCCCTCTCCTTGAAAAGGACAGACCACTAGCTGAAATTTATTTGATTAACATTCATTTTGCATAGGACCAGCTGGAAATGGAACACTCAAATTCTTTCCAACCAGAATTCTCAACAAATTTCATTTTAATTGCTATCAGGAACTCCATTTTCTCCCTGAGTTGTAATTTGCATCACAGTAGGCTATTTTTTTCCTGTAAAGGATAGAGAATAAATGGGGAAATATGCCATTATCCCCCAAAACCTGGTTGCTCTTATGAATTACTAAAAGTGAGATACTTAAGCATGATTATGTTTATTCACTATAAACATATATGACAATCATAAGAGCCACAGAAAAGAAGTTTGGGGCCACAACTTAGTCATGCTTGAGTTAAAGCATGGAAAAGATCCAATTCACAATGTTCGTGCTTTTGCTCAAAGAAGCAGAAAGTATCCTTAGTTTATTTACTCACTTGCACACTTGCTTGCTTAAACAAGATTTTTTTAAATTATGAAGATATGAAAGCTCTTTTTTAATCTCACAATTGCATAAGGAAATGTGTGTCTATTGCTGTGTGACATAAAACCAAGGGCTTTTTGTTTTGAGGTAACATAGGTAATGCAAAATAAACTCTTCTAAGTGTTGTTACTGAAAAACACACATAGAGGGAAGACTGTTTTGTAGGAATTGGAAGGATGGCCAGAAGCAGATGGCCATATTGCTTTGCTCATTTATTTCAAATGGGGAACTTCACATGAACATTCAATAAAACAACACTTGAAGAGTTCTACTGACTATCATCATTAGCTTCTTAATTTTATATTAACATACACACTTTGATAAAAATGTATGTTCTTACTATCAGTGGATTGAATTCCCCAAAGAGGACAAAAGCAGAAAATACTGACTTTCTAGGACAAAGATGTACAACCTAAAATTTCTGGGCAAAATACCCTTCCTCCCTAAGATTTGGGAGAGCTCTAGATTTCTGAAAAGGTCCCACCAAATTCTCACTTTTAATATGACAGAATACAAATTATCATCATGTCTCAGGATTCTCCAAAATGTTCCCCAGTATTGTCCCTTTCAGGATAGGAGCTAGGGATCAAACTCTGCCTAGGCAAATTATTTCTTTCATAGTCCATAAATCTGCCTTGGAATGCCAGCTTTTTATATTAGTCTCAGACATGAAAAATGTCACTCCTTTATACAGAAGTATCTACTGAATGAGTCAAGAGACTCCAGGGTTGATGTCTTATAGAAATACTAATGACATCAAAGAAGAAATGATTTATACTAAACATTTAACATTTTTAATGCAACATATATGCTTTCCAGGAGCTGGTCTCAGTGGAAGGCATTCCAGCAACAAAAATACATTGCATGCTTGTATGTATGTATACATATATATGTTAGAGAAAACACATCACAATTAGACAAAAAATGTTTTTAAGTTCTCTACTTTTTATATCTATACACTTGAAAACACTTGACGTTTTACTTTATCATCCAACAACCCATATAAATTCATCCTCCAGCATGTACATTTTATGGTAGTCATTCAGATTTAGTTAGCATCATCTGCCTGCTGACCAAATGCTTTTATTCTGCTGATGATTGACTGATTGTTGTTTTGAGCTTTTGAGTTAGTGCTGCCTCCTGGTGATTACTTGAATTAACTCCTGTAGAGTGTTTAACAACATTTTTCCAGAAGGGATTCGGCATCGCTTCCTTTCTAGGTCTGAGTTAATGACTGATCCAAGATCACCTAGTTGGCTTTATGCCTAATGCAGGACTAGAATTCACAGTCTCCCAATTTGTAGCCTGGTGCCTCAACCTACTACAGTAAACTGACTCTCTGATGTATTACATGCCATCAAATAGTTTTCAGCTCCTAATGATCACATTGAGATATTTCCATAGCAATCTATCTCTAACTTGGTCCTTCAGGTCTTCCAAAGGGATGTTCATTGCTCTGTAATTGAATACACCATCTTGCTGGTGGTCATCTTCTTTTTTTCTTAGCAATAGCACTCAGACTCAATATCTGCATAATGCCCCCAACAGTCTGGGTCTTCATTATACCAAGCTCAGAAGGATGGAAGGCTGAGCCCCATCAAGATCTGACTGAGCTAAAAGCAGTGGCCTGCAATGCTGCTTTCTAACCACTCTGCCACCAGGACTCCTGCCCATCCACCTTTTCCACCATCAAAGCCAGGTCTTTGCATAATGTGTCAGAAGTTTTGTAGGATACAGCCTGCTATTCTGAACATGGTTAAATTTAGGCTGAAAGACTCATAATTATTCTGAGAAACTCAACTTGCATAAGTCTCGTTAAGTCTTCAGCAGTAAAAATGCTGCTGTTCAGATTTTAAATCAGTAATATCTTAGCAAACTGAGGTGTTATTTAGTTTAGAAAAACTGGAAAAAATAAATTTCAGATGACAATTCCTATCCTCTTAAATTCTAAACTTCACATTTAATGACTGTGGCTAACTATTTAGAATGACAATATTCAAGGAGCAAAAATCCAGATGCCAACTGCTATTAGTGAATAAAATAGAAGGTGGTTAGTATTAAAAACTGTGATGTAATTCAGAATTCTCTGTTTCCCATCCAAAAGAGACCTACAAATAGGTCCTAAATGTATCCATTCACCTGCTTACCATGATATTGCTTACACAGTGAGATTAATTGGCAAACTCTTGAATTTAATGCTTTTCTGGTGTTAAAGTTGCTCTTCATAGACTTCTTTGAATCAGGAGCTGCTTTCATCAGCTCTGAAAGAAGTGGAAATTTGTCCCCTGCTCATGAAATGATACCTGGACCAACATTTCCATCCTGCTCCAACCTTCCATTTTAGAAGAAGTTACTGAGAAGGTAGATGGATTGCACAATCATAGGTGTCTAAAAGAAACAGATTACCTAGACCATTTTCTATCAGGGTTCAGGCGGAGATGCATTATAAAGACAGCCTGGTACTGGTGTCACGCTGATTCTAGTGAGACAATTTTGGCCCATATTGAGATGCAAATTCAGTTTTGACAATGAGACTCACTTATAGTTAGCTCTTCAGGGGGAAAATTGAAAATTGGAGGTAAATCATTATTTTGGAAAGTTTGGGTAGAAGATGGATTAAGACTTCAAATTAATTGTTATATAATAACTGTTTTTAGGATTTTTTCCATATTCAGATTAACTTTAAATTTCATATAATATATTCATGTATTTTTTTTTCCAATTTTCCAATTAATCTTGAAGGTCTTCTAATCCAACCCCTTCCTCAAACAGAACAATCTTGCCTCTTCCCAAAAGTCACATGGCCCCAACACATTTAATGCTTAGGAAGACACTAAAAACATTTTTCATACCCAATGTAATAGAAAGTTTTGTTTTCTGTCTATTGAACACCTTCAGAAATTATACTAAGGACTAATTATCATTGCCATGCTGCTGGAAATGTATTTTAAAAGTAACCCAATGTGGGCTTGTCTTACTCTTGCTATATTTTGTTTCAAATGTGTAGAATTCTCAATATGGTTTTAGACAATTGGCAAACACCATCTAGACATTCAACTTGCTGTGAGGAATTAACAATGGTCTAGTCACCTCTGGGGGAGCAGACATAACATTGTAGCAGACAATTGGCACCAAGAGGACTAATGCTGAATGCCAAAATCTTTCTGGCTGAAAAAAGTACTGTAATATCTTCCAGCTTGATCCCCAGACAGCTGTTCCCCATAAGCAAACTGCAGATACAGAAGTTTTTGTGGCATGCCTATGAGTTGAGTGACTAGGAGGTGTTGGATTCCATTCACATTTGCATCTATGGTGCAGCCTTTAATGACAATATGATCTGTTGTCCCATTTCTTAGCCACATTTTTAAACAATTTTTTTATAGTTTGAGAGAGGTTGTTGTTGCCATGCAGACAAGTTTTTTTTAATCTCTTTTGAGGTTATAAAAATAGACAGCTGACTTTGATCTCCTATGGGAAAGTCTTTTGCTTCCATTTAAAAGATTGAAATCAATTGGTGGAATTTACATAATAAGAAATATTTTTTAAAGATTAATATACAATTCAAACCAGGGACTTTTCTTTTGGGACTGATGGATAAACAGATGGAGAAAAAAACTTTATATTTTTTTATCTGACAATTGCAGCAAGACTATTATATGTACAATTTTACCCACAAGGAGGGATGAATGGTTAAGACAATGACGTTTGCTGAGATGGCCACATTTATGACTTTTATTAGAGACAGGATATTACTTAATTTTAATGTTGATTGGAAACCCTTTATTGACTTTTCACATGAAACTAAACAAATGAAATTATATTTTGTAGTTTATGATTAAAAAACTAGATTACAGAAAAATATAAGCAATGTTACAACTATAAAATTTAATTTGTATTTATATTTATAACTACTGTAAAAAATAGGAAACATTATCCCAAGATGGCGCCAGTGAGGTAGGCAGCCGTCATGATTGCTCCAACCCTCTTTTTATTTGTTTTAGTTTTTTCTAACCAAATTTAATTATAATTTAATCATAATTTAAGTAACTTTTAAACAACCTTTAAGCAACACCTAAGCAACTGCTAAGCAACCGTTAAGCAATCTGAACTGGCCGAGGCATGGCCTGTGAGGAGAATGAAGGACAGAGCTAGAGTTGGAGAAGATGGCGCTGAGACAACAGGTTCAGGAGACCAGGGCATCCTGGAGGCAGAGAGTAGGCCTTCAGGAGGAGGAGAGGCCTTGAGAAGCCACTGAGATGCTGAGGTGGAGGACCCGAGAAATCGCTGAGGCGGAGGCTGTGAGAGACATTGAGGCAAAGGCAGTAGCCTCGAAAACAGCTGAGGACTGAGAGGGCCAAGACCTGTCAAGGCAAAGGTAGTAGCATCAAAAACAGCCAAGGACTGAGAGGGCCAAGACCTGCTGTGGAAACCTGAGATGGCAATGCCGGATGGACATTGGTCATAACAGCAGACATGTGTTGTCTCTGTTCCTTCTCCTTCTCTTGCTACTTATGTTCACTTCCCTCTAACTGCTCCCTATCCCTATCCTTATCCCTATCCTACATGCAGACTATTCATCTTGCTTTCCTCCAGTTTGCAGTCACCTAAGCATTTCACTGCATGTCATATATGTGTCATGTACTGTATGTGACAAATAAAACTTGAACTTGAACTTGAATACTTTATTTCTTTTTTCTATTTTCTATATACTTGTTTCTGTTTTTTTATTTCTTTCCTTTTTTCTTTTTTTATTCAAAATAATAGTTTATATTAGGTTTTTTAGCATAAAATTTAATAAAGTTATATAAAAAAGATTAATGGCCTATCATGCATAGAAAGTAAGGACAAAAATAATTATGTGACATTGAGAAGATGAATCTATACATGACTTACGACAGAGGATTGTTGATACATGAAGTTTGTCAACATTTAAATTATTCATTTTTTAACAGTGGAAAAATGTATCTTTCTCTTCTATATGTTAACTTCACATTATATATAGATTTTATACAATTATATGTTAATTTCAAATTCATATCATAGGATTTTTTTTACTAAATATCTAAATTTAAAAGATGGTTTTAGAATTTGTATTTTAGGCAGACATTTATAAAGATATTACTGCTGTTAATAATTGTGTTTTATAAAAGAAAAAAGCATTACAAAACTGTTGTTAGCTTCAAATAAATCTGTAAAGAAAAATGTGTAATTCATGCACAGGAAGCATAAAAATACTTCATGTGGCATTCGTCACACATTTATCTGTCTATTTAATATGGGCCAATCAATATTTCACTAGTATTTCAACAAAACAGTGCTTGGGTTTGTAATAATTCCTGTTTGTAAGCATCCCTTCCCCAAAATAACTCTGAAGCAACAGGAATGGAAACTTGGGATAGCCTGTAATTCTCAAAAGACTGAAATAAAATCATTTTAAAAATGAGATTATCGTACAATGTTACTATACAGTCTACTGGATTTTGCTCTGATTACAATTAAGATTCGTGTTTTTTTCTGTTTAATCTTCAATCAAGTTTCACAGTTTAAAAATTCAGATTTATACACTGGTGGGATATAAATAATTTAACAATAGTTCTCTGCAGCTGACCACATGGAGTTGAGATTGAAGATTTTTTATACCTTCTCTTGGGCTTTGAACTTCAGCTTCCTGTTCCTGTGCAAGAACATATATTCTATTGGCTGTTGTCAGACTCCCATGGGGCTATGTAGCTGGCTCTCTAGGTTGTCTGAGAAGTTTGGCTGAAGTCTGGAATCTCTGAGATGATGTATTGAAGAGGCTTGTGTCCTAAAAGGGTGTTGGGCAATTCCTATTGTGTCTTTATGTCTTTCCTCCTGTTTTGGATCTTGAGTTAATCCCATTCTTGAGTTAATCCCATTCTGCCTTTGTTCAGACCTTTCTGCAGGGAATTTTTGCCTATGAATAGAGATAGCTATCCCTTTATCTCTTAAGTGCTGACATCTGCTATGGGCTGTTAAGGAAGATGGGGGCTGCTTTTTGTCTCTAAGAAAGCATGTTTCTCCATTTCTCATCTAGGGAAATATATTCTTCCTTTTTAATATTTGTCAAAATATTTCATTCCTCTAGGATAGTAGTGGGTACTAACTTTTTACAATTGGTGCCATGTTACTAAGCCTTATTATCATGAGAGAAAACTAAAATGAATTGGACAAATTCTGGAAACCAAAAAAGTCCAGTTGCCTTTGGGACAACTATGACCTGGATGACTGAAGAATCCCCATAGACAAGAGACTCCTGTGCTCAGTGAACTGACAAAGCATCCTTTCCCACCCAGAAGCAATTTGTTAGATCTATTTGCACCACTTAAAGATACTAGCTGGTCTCAGATTTAAGGAAACATCACATGTTCCCAGAAAGGCATAAAAAAAAATCAGACAGAGTGCCAAGCTTGCAACCAGCCTCTTGGCCATTTCTTCTATGGCTAGCCAACCCTTATGTAAATAGCTCTTAATCCAACCACTCCCTCCTCCTAAGCCCCAAAATAAAAGTACCAGCAAAGGAAAGAAATACTGCAGAGAAGCTGCTCAGGCTATATAAAGTCTGGGCATACTGTCAAGAACCATTAATGGCTATTACAATGTAACAAGGCTTAACCCAGAGGCAGTTTCAGAAAACACTTAAGCAAGGAAATAATAAAGTATTAGTCTAGAAACAACACACACAGGGACACTAGAATGCCTGCTTCCTGCCTTCTTCACAGGACAGTAAGGTGGGAAAAAGAAAAGACTATTGGAAGGAGATTTTTTCCAATAGCTGGTTCACCAAACTACTCAGAAAGTTAGCTACCAAATCCCCCAAAGTGGTGCAAAACAGCTGAATCCCACCAGTAGATTTATATCTGAAAAAGAATAGATGAATATTTTCAAAGTCAATAATTTTTAAAGCAATATAAATTGAACTCCACATTAAGAACTATCAGAATAATACCTAAATTGCTTCTACTTTTCAATAGCAATAGCACACTTAGATTTATATATCGCTTTACAATACGTTAAGCCCTCTCTAAGTGATTTACAGAGTCAGCATATTGCCCCCAACAATCTGGGTTTTCAGTTTATCCACCTCAGAAGGATGGAGTCAACATTGAGCTGGTGAGAATTGACCTGCTGAACTGCAGCCAACAGCCAGCAGTCAGCAGAAGTAGCCTGCAGTACTGCATTCTAACCACTGTGCCACCACAGTAAATAAGAATGTTATTGAATTTATTATATTAATCCAGAAAAAAACAGTTCCAAATATTTCACCTAATTAATTCACAATAACTGACATTTGGAAAGCATATATAAAATGTAAGCATATACCTTTTGAAATAAGACATAATGGTAAAATTGGAAAATAATGCTATCCACAAAAATTGACAGGTTGCTAAATGTAAATGGCAAATGTATTTTACATCTTCATTCAAATGCTATGCTTTTGTTTACCGGACATCGGTGCCTCTAACTTTTGGGGTAGGATACCTCCATTGAGCCATAGAATCTGTGAATTTTTGAATTGTCAGCAGCATAGAACAAACCAAATATAAATCTGCAACACTGAACACAAGTAATTTGAGAAGTACTTTGCTTCTTGTTTCTTAGCTCCTTTTTCTCTATTTTCCAGTGTGAGATGATAAGCTAGGGGCTAAGGCAATATTGTTTTTTTTAATCTCTTTTACCAATCTTTATTAGCAATATAGGAGTACTTTCCAGCCATTTTCACCTCGCGGGACCTTTTAAGAATCTCTACAGAGACAAATGCTGGGAAAATTGGGAGACAAAAAAAGATGGATACTGTCTGATTGGAATTAAGGAACAAGACGATTTGGCACCTAAGCAGATCATAACTTATGGACATAGTGACAAGAATATTCAAAAGGCTCAGTTTGTCAGTTTTTCTGGTAAACATTATAGTGGCTGCTTTAAAGCTTTGCTTAGGCTTAAATAACTCTTTGAGCAGACTAAAGTTTCCATCCCTGGTAGTCACCTTTACAGCTAACAGTTGATCATATGGATCTTTGCAACTCAGATCCAATAACCCTATTCCACAGAATACTAGGTGTTGCTCTTAACTCATATGTAACTCAGAGTTAGTTTAATGGTAAACCTTCAGTGACCTTATTTTTGCTGGGCCAATCATTCTTCAGGCCATATGAGATACAGTAGCCATCTAATATTTAAACTCCTGGTTTTTTTTAAATTTATTTGTATCCCATCTTTATTATTTTTACAACGAACAGCAAATATTCCCAATATACCTTCCCCCTCCTATTTTCATGACAACTACAATCCTGTAAAGTGGATTAAGCTGAGAGAGAGTCACTGGCCCAAAGAACTATCGCAGTGCTGTAAGTTTTTCATTCCATATTTTATTGTTTTCTCTTTCTGTGCTTGTTTCCTTTTTCCTATCTGTTGTTTATTAAGTAATATTATTTTCAATAATTATTCCTGTTAAAGTTAACAATATATATTTAGTTCTATTGGCTTACCATATTGCATAACAAACAGATAATTATTTGGCAGTCTAATTATTCTAAAGCCTCTTGTCTGAATTAATTATGCATATAGCCTAAAGTCATTACTTCAACTTTATTCCAATGAGACCTATAAATAAATTAGGACATCATATATTTCAGTTTAATTTGGAATCCATGATATGAAAGTGTTAATTTAGAGTAAAAAAGTGACTTAAATCTATCTCAGAGATTACATTGCTTTTCTTAGCTATAAATTGCTGCCTTTTTCCTGATTCTGTTATCTCAGGCCCATTTAAATTACCATTATTAATTGCTATAATACACTGCTGAATGAAAGAATATTAATGCTTTCTGAAATATATATTTTATTGTTTCCAGAGGATTGTAAAAAGATTGTGCAATATCATTATATGATGGGAATAAGTCAAAGTACCTACTAAGATGTTTTAAAAGGAGAGATATATGTTTCAACTTATCTGTCCTGCCATAAGACTATTGAAGAATGTATGAGTTGTTGACAATGCATTCTGCTTTAAAGCCTTCAGTAATGAAAGACTGAGCTCTTTCATATTGTTTTATAAGAAGTATATATAGAATACAGTAGGGAGGGGAACTATAAAGTACAGCTGATTGAACAAATGGCTTGGATGGCTACAAAAACATATAGGACTGAAATGGAACTGAATTCAGAGCTTTACTACAATTGTAGTGTTGTTATTCCTAAATACGATGAAGCCTAACCCAGAAATTGTTGCACTAAAATTTTTATAATGGAACAAGTTTCACACTTCTGCTTCCTATGAAATGGTTGATTTCATACTCTACTTCTAGAATTTGGCAGCTGTTTAGCTGCCAATATTGAATTCTTTCTTGGTTTTCTTTTTTCTGAAATCAATTATGTCACCACTTTTTACATGTATTTGTATGCAATTATTGTTTTTGTACTTTTATTGCTTTTAAAGTAATGACAAAAAAACCAGAAAAAAATAAGATAAAAATACATGTATTCTCAAAGGAAAGGAAAAAACCCATAGAAACTGTTTAGAAAGAGGATAGAAAGGAAAAAAATGTATATTATTTTAGCTGTAAGTAATTACACTTCTGTATACAGTAACCTAATAATTCAGCTATTACTCAAGTATGTACATATTTCTAATACATTTATACAATTATCTGGTTTTTAATCTACTGTATTTTTTATAAGGTGTCTGATGGCCTAGTAACAGCATTCCCTGTGCCTAGGAATATAGTCATGCCTGCCACATGATCACTGAGTTTTCGGCTCCTTCAGCTTGGAAACAGAAATAAGCACCGCCCCCTAGTGTCAGACATGACTGGACATGGGAACGTTTATTCTTTTATTTTTGTATAAATGAGTCCCATATTTCATTAGATTAGTTTATAAGTCCATGTCTATAAGACAGTCATCTCATAGATAGTAAGTGCAATCTGGCCTTCAATCCATTAAGTGAAAGGGGTGATACATTTATCTTTCAAATGCTGCAACATCGCTCTTTCGGCCATAATAATGGCATGGACAATCCATTTATGCTGTCCAGTTGTTCAATTCTGAGTACTGGCTATGTAGTTCAAAATAATATTACTGTCGAAAAAATTTAGCTTTCATCACACAATTATATTTATATAATCTAATACATTCTCCCAAAACTTAATAAAGTATTTGTACATTTACTGTAGTAATAATTTCACAGTTCCTTTCCAAGGCCAATATATTGTTATGTGGGAATAAATCCTATATGTAATGAGATTTAAATATTCATAGAAATGGGCAGTTAATGAAGAAACATTGCTGTTGATATTTTATTTATTTCTTCCATGTTTGTTTGTTACCATTTAAAGTATCTATATTACCTCATGTGAGTTTCATTTAATTGCATTCATTGCTCATAACATAATATTTCCTATACCCTTAGAGTCTGTTGGTTTTAATGGGTTATTAGTAAATGGTTTATTGTAATCTGAGAACTGTTAAATTGATGTTATGTTTGTGCTCAAGAGACAAAGCCATTTTTCTCTTTGAATTTTTTTTAAATCACTGAACAATCATTATGCTGTTCTCATCTGTAGCATTATTGATTTCTAGTAGGGGTGTTTTCTATTTAATTCTTACACCTCTATTTCTGTTTCTGCTATTACGTATTGATTGCTTTATCTATAGTTAAAGTCAATAAAAATCATCTTAATGTACTAAGTTCTTGTGTATCACTAGGCAGTACTGGCAATTATAAAACAACTTCTGTGAATTGAAGGTTCTGAAACATTTAGAGCCTGCCCTTAAAATATTTACTTTAATTCTGGTTAAATAGAGCGGCATACAACTGAAATGCATAAAGCATGATCCATTAACATAATTTCAGTCTGAATCACAAATACTGTTTCCCATCAACAATCCATTTACCTACCCTATTTAATCAGTATCATTGCTTTCAAATAGCAGGGACAGAATCAAGAATGAGATACTATATTTCTGTGGCGATTCCTTAGCTGGAGCAAACAGCTTAAAAATGGTTTTCTTGAATACCATTCATCTATATCTCAATTTATGTTTTCTCTAATCCCAGGAACGTACCCCTCTACATTTATGATTGGAGGGAAGCACTAAGATTAATTTTTAAAAAATATCATTTTAATACAAATAGAGGCAACATATTTTCTGAAAGATTTCTCCAGGTTTTGTGGAAAAGGCATACAATATTTATTTATTAAAATATTTATAGCCCACACATTCCCTTAAGATTCCCCAGGTAATTTACAGTTCAAAAATATATCAGATAATATAATAATAGGAGATAAAAAATAAACAATATTTTTAGAATTCAAAAGAGCAATAACTGAAATATAAAAATAGAAAGGCACAAATTTATTTTTGTTTATTTTGTTTTTTACAGCCCACAATAGAGTATAACCAGTCTACAATTATTAAATCCTGAATATTAGAATAAAAACTAGGAATTCAGCAAGAATTGTAAATCAGTTGCTAGTGCCAGTCTGTACTTTAGAGAGGGGGCTTTCTAAAGACAGGAGTTTACAACAGAGAAGGACCTCTTCCATAACTCCATAAAATACACATCCCCATTAATCCTGGAATGCTAAAATGTCTTTCATATATTTCTTAATGTTTGGAAGGAAGTAGTCTCTCAAATATTGAGTTTGTAAACCATTTGGGGACTTCAGTATAATTACTCAGATCTTGAACTCCATATGTTAGCATGTACACAGCTAGCATGCCTTCTTTAGGATTACATAGCTTCTAACAGATACCATAAGTAACACACAAGTAACAACCTTGCTTCTACATTCTGCACCAGAATGATAGCTTCTATTGATTCAAAGCAGTCTCACCTAAAGTTTAATGAAATAGTATAATTAGCCTATTGTGACTAGCCTTACTTGTCCAGAAATTGTTAGTTGATAGTGTGACTGAGGACACTTGGGGTTTCCAATGATACAAATAAATCTTCCATTTCTCTCTCTGTGTGTGTGTGTGTGTCTGT
>JAEANM010004083.1:0-21327 GCA_017656035.1 Myanophis thanlyinensis
GAAAGAAAGAAAGAAAGAAAGAAAGAAAGAAAGAAAGAAAGAAAGAAAGAAAGAAAGAAAGAAAGAACGAAAGAAAGAAAGAAAGAATTTGTCAGGCCTGGTCCCAGAGATGCAAGGCTGCCTGCCTCAGGAGGGGGTGGGAAAGGCAGCGTCTTTCACCCCAGAAAGCAGCCCTGCTTTAAAAAGTTCAGCTGCTGCTGTTTTTTTGTGCACCAAGCAAGGAGTCTGGAGATCCTCCCCACATTCTTTTCCTTTTGCTCATGTTGGACCCACTGAGCTGGAGAGCTGTGGGGCTGGTGAGGCAAAAGTTGTTTCTCCACCTCAGTCCCCCAAAACAGCTTCTCCTGAACCGAGCAACTCAGCAAAGGTGAGGACAGAACTGGTCTCTGCAGGCCAAACTACAAGCAGGCATCAAATCCCTGCAAGGTAGCCCTACTTGTAACCAAAAATCTTTCCAGGGCAAAGAAGGGAAGGGAAGTGGGTGGCTGTGGTGTGAATAAATCAGCTTTTAAATGTTTTAAGATTGTTAGATTTCAGGAAGAAATGTGAACTCATTAGATCGTAATGAGATAAAACATGGATTTAATCTTGACTGCAACGCCCACACCAGACTAAAATTAGACAGCCGGCTTTTCTGCCTGTCTCTGTGCAAGCTGGGAAGCCAACCTCAGTTTGCATGTATGAATGCCCTCAATGACCTCTTCTGTGCTTTGGCTCAGAGACCCCTTCCCCAAGGGGTCTTTGCCCACAGCTCTCTCTCCCCCCAGCCCATGCCAGGCAGGGAACAAAGATCCCCAGTCTCCCCTTCACACAGTGAAATTCTTCTGAATGAGAACAGCAACTTGAGAGCGGCCTGGATCCCCCCACCCCCGCCCAGCCTTCCTGGCCTGTGTTTCCTTCAGGGCCCCTGACTGGCAAATGGGGCAGGGAGGCTGGGAGTCAGATGCTGCATTCTGGCAAACAGGAAGAGCCACAGTTAATTGTCAGGTTATTATCATCCTGATTTACAAGAAAGAAGAGACCCATGAATTAGCGCACCATCTTAATTGAGAGCAGGAATTTGGGGTGATGGAATTGCATGGCCATTCTCCTTCCTTTCATTCTTCATCAGCCCAAGAGGCCCGTTGGCAACTTCAGGAAGCAAAACTGTTGAGCCATATCTGGTCTTTTGGACTGACAGATACATTGGGGTGCAGGAGACCAGAAAACAAATATTGACCTGAGGAGAGCCCATTGGACAGGGATGTGGCCATCACTTAGTCCAGCCCGCTCCTGCCACATGCCAGCCATTCACATGGGCTCCACATACAAGTGTTGGCCATTCCTAGTCACCGGCTCTTGGCTGGCCCACCAGTTGCCTTCAATGGGCAGTTGGAATGAGAAGAAGGAAGGAGTGAGTTAGGGTCAAAGTGCCGCCACTGCAGCTCAGCTCTTCCTCTCTTGCCTAGGGGCAGACAGAGGGGTGAGCCAACCCGGGTTTACTCAGTCAAACTGGGACTTTGGAAAATAAGCTGAGGGCCGCCTGCCCTGCCCCCCACCAGCTGGGTTAAGCAGCCTGCAGGCCAGGTAAAGGTGAGCGAGTGAAAGGTCAGTGGGTCAGCCTAGGAATAAAACAGGCTGGGGTGGGGTCTCTGCCAAACTCAGACACACAACAGGGAACGCTGCTGGCCTTTCTTCCTTTGTCTCTCGGGGTGAGAACAAACAAGGCCAGCACCTGTGTCGTCTCCCGGGATCCGGCCTGGAGAGGCTTTCAGGAGAAGGGGCAGAGGCAATCAGCCGAGCAAAGCGGCGAAGGAGTCGTCCGGGCATCCGCCGGAGGATCCCATCATTCCGGCCGTGCAGGGCCAAGAGTTGGGCGTGGGAGCCGAGCACCGGGCTCCAGGGCTGGCGGGACGGTCCCCGCGGGGCGCGGGTGGCTTTCCGGGCGGGCGGGCGGGGGGGAGGGAGGGAGGGAGGGAGGGACGCTCCAACCGCTCGCGCCCCCGCCCCGCCCGCCCCGCCCCCCCATTGAGAAAAAAAGGGAGCGCGAGCCAGAAAAGATACAAAAGTTTCAACGCTCGATCGGCCCGCGCCGATTGGAGGAGCGCGGCAGAGCCGCGTGACCCGGCAGCCAATGGGAGGCCGCGCAGAGCCTGCTAGTGTTGTTCGGACGGGACGGGAGTTGCCTGTTGAGCGGCGTCTCCTCCTGGCTGCGGGCGGGGTGAGTGGCGGCGGGCGAGGAGACCGGAGACCGGAGACCGGAGACCGGAGACCGGGGGCGGGGGCGGGGGGGGGGGCGACCAGGGCTGAGAGCGAGCGAGCCAGCCGCACCTCGCCGGGCATGAGGAGGGTCTCCCGGCCGGCCTTCCCACCGCCCCGGGGGGCTTGAGAGGCAGAGAGGGTCGCATTTCCTGGCTCGCCCCCTCCCCCGCTAAGCAAACTCCGTGGCGGGAGGTCGCCCGGTCGGTCGGTCGGTCCTGCGGGTTTAGAGCCAGCGCCAGGGAGGCGGGTGAAGTCGTCTTGGCCTCCCAGGCAGGCCCCTTCTTGGCTCCCTCCAGCTCCTGCTTGGCTCCTGGTGCCACTTTCAGACATGGGGGGCCTTTCCTCCTTGGCCGGAGACCCCTGGACCCTCCGAAGCCTTCTGGCAGGGGAGCTGCACTAAAACAGTTAGTGTGGAAGTAAAACAGTTTCTCTGACCTCTGAATCATATTTTGGAGTGAGAGCTGGAGAGGTGCCAATGACAAATTAATCCACATGCGGGGTAAAAATAAATGCAGAGAAACTGTAAAGTCCATTTTAAAATCCATGCCATGAACATTCCTTAGGAGGAAAAGTGCCTGGCCAGCAGAGGATGCAGCCCCCTCCACCCCCCCACCCCCCGCCCAGAGTTGAGTGTGGCCTCAGGAAGGGGTAGCCTGGGATGGCCAGAAGATGGGGAGAGACCCCAAGGCTGCTTTGCCTTCCAGTCCAGCCTTGTGCCAAGGAGGTAGAGCTGGGCAGCCTCTCCCCTTCTCGGCTTGAATGCCCAGGGAGGGAGCAACTGTCTGGATCTGGTGCATCCCCATAACCTCCCGGCATAACAGCTCAGCTTGCAAAGCGGCCTCCAGAATCCACTCAGTTGGCCTCTCGAGGACCGGCCAAGAAAGCAGGGCAGAGGAGGCCATCTGCGCCTGGCCCAGGGCTCTCATTTAGTTGCCCCATTTGTTCCCCCCTCGCGCCCACCCACCCCCCACAGCTCTGTTTAGCGCCCTTGCTGTGTTTGGCCTCTTCCTTTGGCTCAGCAAGTCCCAAGCAGATTCAATGGAGGAGCAGACAGAGATGCATTAAAGGCGCCTTTTAATTTAGCCGGATTATGAGCTCTCAGGCCAACCCCAAGCCCAAATGCATTTCTTCTTCCCAGAGTCCCTCTCTGGCCTGCTTTCTATAGTGCCTTTATTTTTCTTTAAAAGCCTATCTTTATTTAAAACAATTCAGAAATGAATAAGATCGTTTTCAAGACAGCTGGGTAGCAAGAAACGCCACCAGTGAAAAGTCCGATTCGAGCTCATTTGTGCCCAGCTGGAAACTCCGCCTGCAGTTAATTCACAGAAGATGCCTGGAGATTTTCCCATGGGCTCCTGCTTAGCTTCAGTGGCTCGGGGGCCGGTTGGGGTTGTGGTTTACAGGTTGTGCTTGCTGTTTTGTGAAGAAATAGGTGCACGTTTGTAGACCTCGTGGTGCTGGACATCTGCAGCCTCTCTTGTTCTCTCCTCTTGTTCAGTCTCTGGGTGGGGCAGGATTTTGTGCCACCCTCCCCCAAAAGAGTTTGTCCTTGACCTCTTCTTCCGACACCAGAAGGAAGGCAGGTCTCCTGAGCGTCTGCAGAGTTCTGGAGTGAGCTTCAGCACTGCCTCAGGGCCTGGATCCTTTAGCCACAAGCCCGGGAGGAATATTATCCCGTGTGGCTCATTTAAACCCGAAAGCCGGTCCTGTCAGACCTGCGGTGGGCTCTGCAGCCAACCTGTGCCCAATGCTCTTCCCTCCCCGATTCACAGGAAGATCATGCCAGGCAGTTTCTACCATGACTGACCCTGAAAGAAGCCCCTTCGATTGTGCCGAAGAAGAGATCAACTACTGGAAGGAGCTCTCCGGCAAATACAAGCACTGGTAAAGCTCCGCCTCTGGCTTCCCCGGGCAGCGGCACTCCTGGCCCTTGGGCGGGTATGGAGTGCCAGCAGGTGGGGTGGGGCATAGCCACCTGCCCAGTTCCTTGGCCAGGGTCAGCCTGGATGTTGGTGCTTTGCCCCCAGTGTGGAGAGTGCCCAGGAGGAGCTGCGCGAGTTCCAAGAGGGCAGCCGCGAGTACGAAGCCGAACTGGAGATGCAGCTGCAACAGCTGGAGACTCGAAACCGAGCCCTGCTCTCGGAGAACGCCCGGCTGCAGATGGAGGTGGAGACGGTCAAGGTGAGGAGGGGGCTGGGGTCACTCCTGCATGCCAAACCCCCTGACTGTGGAGGAGGAGAGCTAGCGAGATAGGCTAGGGTGGGGGAGGGGTCTCTGCATCATCTATGAGGGGGGCTTGGGGTGCAGAAAATATTTCAGTCCTGCAAAGGGCCATCCTGGTCTTTTGAGGTCCTGAGTTTCTATTGGATGAGGGGAACAGCCGGAGGAGGAGGAGGAGGAGGAGGAAACAAGGAACTCGGCCCTGGGTGGGCAGCAGGGGAAGGACAGTTGCAGGGTCACCTGGTGAGCAGGGCCTGTTTTAAGACATTCTTTGAACTGTGTGAGGCAGAGGCCCACCTTGCAAGGGTGGTGTGTGTCTGAGATTTCCTTTTCAGACATCGACATTTCGCCTGTGCATTTACACGGGGTGGGTGGGGATCCAGGTGTGCAGTGCAGGTGTGGCCTTGCCAGTGATGGCCTTTCAGGGCACCTCAAGATGCAAAGATGGGCATCTCGGCTTCAGCTGGATGCTTGAGTTTTGCCCTCTCTCCCTGCCATTTTGCATCTCCGGAGGTTGGCGGAGTTTGGCCAGGGGAAATTGGCTGCTTCTGGGGGTAGTGGAAGAAGGGGGGGGGGGCAGACAATGCGAGGCTCAGCGAAGATGAAGGGAGGGGAAAAGGGACACCGCCCCTCCCCCCACCCAGCCCTAAAGTGCTTGGGGTCCTGTTTTGAACATCCAGCACCTGATGAAGCAGCTCTCGGACAGGGAAAGCCATTTTGACAATGGGGTCATTCATCCATGCCCCCCACCCCCTCGCAGCAGTGCTGGAACAGAGGCCCATTGAAGCTGCACCAGCTGGCAGGTGGCGGTGCTGGCAGGCAGCGCTGGGCAGTGGCAGAGGCAAGGGGTCTGCCTCTCAAAGGGGGAGCACTGCCATTTAGAGCCCTGAGGGGGGTAGGGGGTAGGCAAGGCAGGACAGACAAGGGTGGGGTGAGGTGGGCACCCAGCATGTGCAACAGGACTGCAAGTGGCATCTTGTTCTGTGTGATTGTTTGGGGCTAGGAGAAGATTGCCAGCCAACACACCAACGGGCACCGGCAGATCTCGGCCCTGGAGGAAGAGCTGGGCCAGGTGAGGGCCTCCCGGGACCAGCTGCAGAAGTACATCCGGGAACTGGAGCAGTGCAACGACGACCTGGAGAGGGCCAAGAGGTACCCTGGGCAGAGGGGGCCGAGGTTGGCTGCTTCTGGGAGCTCAGAGGGGCCCCGGAGCCACCCCATTGACTCGAGGCCACGGGGCCCAGCTTCCTCGGGGGGGGGGGGGCTCAGCTCCATGCCTGGCTAACGCTTCCCCTGGGCTGCTTGCAGGGCCACCATTATGTCCCTGGAGGACTTTGAGCAGCGGCTGAACCAGGCCATCGAGCGCAACGCCTTCCTGGAGAGCGAGCTGGACGAGAAGGAGAGCCTCCTGGAGTCAGTGCAGCGGCTGAAGGACGAAGCCAGAGGTGGGTGGGCAGCTCCTTGGTCCACACACTGACGCTTCCCGGCCACTCTATGCTAGAAGCCTCCGGAGGGCCTGAGGTGGGGCCGGCCCTGAAGAAGAAATGTCGGAGAGGGCAGAGGAGCAAGGCAGCAGCAAGCCCCCCTCGGGTCCTGTGACTGCAAGGGGCAGAAGGGAACATTTTCCTCCTGAATCTGCTGCACGCTCGCTCTTCCCTGGCCAGTTGTGTGCTTCAGAGCCCTTTGGGGTGCCGAGGCCCAGAGGGGCGGAACGGGCAGGGTCGTCTCACCCTTGAGCTGCTTTGGTCCCCTAGATTTGCGCCAAGAGCTGGCCGTGCAGCAGAAGCAGGAGAAACCAAAGGCCTCAGGGGAGGGCTCCCTGGAAGCTGGCCGGCCAGACACAGCCAAGATGCAAGCCGTCTCCTCCAGGCCATCGACCCCTGTGGTCCCCCAAGGGCCGAGCAATGGATTTAGTACCCCAGAAGTCTTCAGAAGAGGTGAACAAACACACACACACACACACACTCTTTTCATTTGCCCAGTAGAGACTGTGAAGCAATGGTTCCCCCTGGTAGGGAAGGGGAAGAAATGGCTGTACATCAGGCCCCAGTATGGCCACTGTTGTCCTCCCAGTGGGGAAGGTGGCTGGGGTCACTGATGGCCTGAAACTGAGTCAGGATAGAAAAACTTCAAGTCCTGTTACAAAATCAATTCAGGAAGAAGATTTTTAGAGAGATCTAAAATCCACACAGCGCTCCCTTTGCAAATAAAGCATCTTTTTTAACCAAGGTTTTGAGAATGGATCTGGGGCAACCCCGCTTACGCCAGCCGCACGGATATCAGCACTGAACATCGTGGGGGACCTCCTGCGGAAAGTCAGGGTGAGGCTTTTGGGCTCTTGAGAGGAATGAGTGGAAAAACTGGATTTACCCTCCATCCCTAATCAAGGGAATCCGGATTTCCCCAGGACTAAGCCAGCCCCCTCCCCCCACCCCGGTCTTTCTTTGCTCCTAGGCCCTGGAATCCAAGCTGGCCTCCTGCCGAAACTTCGTCTATGACCAGACCCCCTACCGAAGCCCAGCGACCCCTCCTCCCTACTTGAGCAGGGACGTGTTCGAGAGGAAGCTGAGCGGCCCCCAAGTGCCCCAGGGGTGAGTCTGCAGGAAACCCTCCGCTCTGCAAGGGGGGGGGGGGGCTGCAGAAATCACATTCAGGGTTGCTCTAAAGGCGGTGAGCCATGAGAGAGAGGAGGCCTTCGCCCCCGAGAGGACCGCACCAAGGCTGTCTCTCAACTCGGTGTCCCCAGATGTGCTGGAGTGGAATGGGCATCAGCCATGCCTTGCAAGCACAGCCATGCCTTCCCAGCCTGTTGTGAAAAGGTGGGCCTTTCCGGAGCCCCTGCCTTGGCCCAGGTGCTGTGAGACCCTCCCGCCTTCTTTTTATTGAAAATCTTTGGCCCTCTGCTCACCTGCGCCCCTCCTGGCTGCTTAGTCCCAGTGGAGAAGCAAGCCATTGCTGGACCAGGCCCCCAGGTCAGCCTGGCTGGCATCTGCAGGCTTGGGGGAAGCCCCAGAGTGCAAGAGAGCAGCCCCACCGCACGGCTCCCAGGAGAACGGGGAGGGAAGTGTCCACAGCTACGGCCTTCTGCAACCTGGCGCCCTCCAGATAAGCTGGGAGTGGGTCTCCCTGCCAAGCTGGAGGGGCCCAATTGGCCTGATACGAAATTGGGGAAGGAGTCCCAAGAGGGGAACTGGTCCGCCTGGGGTAGGAAGGGGCCAACTCCTGCCTGGGACCAGCTTTTCTGACCCAGGAGCGTGTAGCACCCTCTGACGCCTTCCTGGTCTGGGCTGAGTTGGGATCTTCCCTCACTTGACTCCCCCTCGCAAGTGCCAATGACCCCTTCTGATCCCACAGGTTGGCCAAAAGACTGGATTTAGGCACACGGCCATCCAACCTTGCCGGGCCGGCTGGCCTTCCAGCCCAGAGGCCAGCTCAGATGCTCTTCTGAGGGCCGGCCATTCCTCTGGCAGCTGGTAATGGCTGTTCGCCTGCCACGGGGAGAGCAACGAGAGGAAAGCTGGCTGTGTCCGGAGGAAGAGCGAGCCCGTCTCAGGTCCCGGCAGGCGGAAGGGCCACGCCAAGAACCTCACAGGAGAGCCGGAGACGGGCTTTCTGCTTTCTGGGGAGAGTAGAGCCCCGGGGAGAGTAGAGCCCCCTCGCCTCGGAGCCCTGCCCTGGCTGCCTTCCTGCCTCCGGTTGGGCCCCCAAAGTTCCTTGCTGTGCAACGGGGGCAGCAGGGGCCTTCCGGAGAAGTCCTGTTGCGAAGCCTCCGGGATTCTTAACCCCGGCATTTCTGGACACGGCAAGTGTATCTTTGGGGTCTCTTCAGCTGCGGCTTCCCTGCCCAAGAAGGAGCCTCTCACCTGCTGAACCCCTTGAGATGCCTCCCAACGGGACTTTCTGTGACGCCGCCCAGGGTCTTTTGCTGGAGAAAGTGGTTTGGGTCTTAGGAAGCTCAGCAACATAGGCTTTGTGTTATCAGATGGTTTCTCCGCTGCTGGGAGTGCAGAGATTTAAGGGCATATAAATCTGCTAAATTAAAAAAAGCTCAAGCTGGTAAAGAGGTTTGGGACAAAAACTCCCGTCATCCTTAGCCAACAAGGCCTTGGGGTGATGGGTCTTGTACTCCAACCCATCTGGAGAATTGGATGTCTGCCCATCCTGTCTACTTCCCTCTTTAAAGTGGGGCCATTTAACCTGGGAAAGGGGTCTGGTGGGGTGCTGGGTTATTAAACTGCTTTGTCATCCAAAACTGCTGTGTTTTGTCTCCACTTTGACTTTCTTGGCTAGAACCAAACCGAACCGAGAGTTGGCAACAAAGAACTACCCTGCAATCTTGACACACGCACACGCACAAAAGCAGGCTTCCTCTAACATATGTTTCAAAAGGCAGTAAGTTTCTAGTCCTCTGCCAGAACGGACACGTGCTTGTAGTTGTCCCTGTGGGTGCTTCACTGCACACTGCACTCGAGTTCGTCTGTTTTTTAACAACCTTTATTAGTGTGTGTGTCTGTGTGTGTGTTAAGCACAAAGGTCATCCCAAGTAGTAAGAGTCATCTTGTTCGTTCCCTCCCCTCCCCCACCCCCAAAGCAGTGACTCAAAAAGGCACTTGGGTTTTGGCAAATTTTGGGGTGCCTTCTGGAAGTCTGGAAGCAATGGGGAAGCGCAAGAATTTAGGGGGGTAAGGCAAGTGGGCTTTCTTTCCTAGGGGTACGGAGCACTTCTGGGGGGCAGCCCTGGTCTGGTCACCCAGGCACGGGCATCTCCCTCGCAGAAAAGCCGCCGTGTGACTAAGGCCGCCGCGGCTCAGAGGGTCTACGGGAGAGTAAAGGCAACTGTGGTCGGGGAGGACGTGGCTTGGGGACAGGCGAAGCGGCCTAGCGTGCTGCTAATGGCCCCCCCTTTCCCTTTTTCTGGTGCAGCAGTCAAACGAGCAAGCGTGGCGGGGGGGGGCAGTTAGTCGCTGGATTTTGTTCCGTTGAAATTTGCATCCCGGGAGTCTCCTTCTTCCTCGGAGCCTTCGGTGGCATTTTCGACCGACCGCCTGCCACCAGCACCGCCCGATCGGCGCGAGGGGGCGAAGGACACCGGCTCGTTCCCGCGCCTGCAGGTGGGAAAAAGGATTGATGATGAAGCGTGGAGAAAGGGAGGCGCCTGGTGCTGCTTCTTGGGAGTCGGTGGAGCAGAAGGTGCCATCTTCCCAAAGGCAGGTGAGAGATCCTTTCAGAACATCTGTCCAGGAAAAGGCCTCAGAGATGCCACTCTGCCCAAAGTCCTTTAACCTGCCTGCCCTGCATGTCTTGTGGCAGGGAGTTCCTTCAGCTAATAGGGCATTCCTCCGATCTTGCTTTCAACCAGCTGAAATGTCCTGCTGGCTGCTTTCTAGCCCTTTCTCTTCATCCGCCCCCAAGGAAAAAGGGCCAAACATTCTCCCTGCATCGGAGACCCCACTTTGATCAAGAACTGAATGGGGGGCAGCCTTTTCCCAGGGCCTGGTGCACCTTTTCTGCCATGCATGGAAGGGGGGGGGCAGCTCTAACCACTCAGCTCCTGCACAGGAACAGAAAAGGCCAGAAGCAAAGGGTGTGTGTGTGTGAAATGCAGCAGCAGGAGTTTGGCTTTGCACACGCTCTCATACACACACACACACACACACACACTTTAGTGGCAGCAGCAAACAGCAAAGCCGAGTGCTGGTGGTGAGGATTTCCTGCAAAGGAGAATCTACAAATATTACAGAAGGAAGTGGCTCAACTGATCTGGAGAGGTTTTGCTGAGTTGGGGCCGATGCATGAATCCCCATCTCGAGACGGGAAAAGTCACGGTTGCAACTGGAGATGGCTGGCAGAAACAGTTCAGCCCTTTGCCAGGCACCAAGAGAGAGAAGAACAGGGTGTCTTTGGGGCATGGCTGCCCACCAGACCCAGCTGTGAGCTTTCGCATCACAAAAAAAAGTAGCAATGGTGGCTTGCCTGGCAGTGTGATGGGGCAGCTGCCCCACTTACTGCCCCAGGGCTGCTCATGCTTCAAAAGCAGCTGGAGGAGATGCTTTGGGCCTCCACACTGCTCCATTGCTCACGAAAGCAGCCGGGTTTCCCTCCAAATCTCCCACATGCATCGGAGGGAAGAAGCTGCCACTGTTTAACGCAGGGTCTCCAACCTTGGCCCCTTTCGGACTTGTGGACGTCAACTCCCAGAATTTGGGGGGGGGGGCAGGGTTTTGCATGCTGCCTGCATCCTGCGGATGGGGCTTGGCTTGTTTGCGTGGTTTCTGGCATGCTATGGGTGGGTGTTGGGCCGGAGGTTGGGGCTGGGTTGGGGACCCCTGGACTAGAATGTAAGTGTGCAGGAGCCTTCTAAAGAACAGGAACCTGCAGAGCAAACTCTGTAATATTTGTTTCTCGGAAGAAGCCGCTGCCCACAAGACATCCAAGCCTTCAGACTCTGCCGGAGGCTCGCTTGGATTTCTGGGGGACTAAAGGCAGGTTGCAATCACAAGCAGGCTGCCAAGGGGAAGGCCTGGTACCTGCTGAGTCACTGCGGAGCTTCTGGGTTCCCTCTGAAAGAGAGAAGCGTCCCACGACATCAGCTTCAGCCGGCAGCAACATGGCAGGCAGAAGAGGGACTGGCTGGGGGGGGGGGGGGACTGGGGCCCCAGCGGAGAAGGCGCTGCCTGCCGTCCTACTCTCAGGTCCTCTCAGTCCTGCCCAACCAACTTGGCTGCCAGTGCCCGCCGAGCGAGAAGGCCAACGCGCCAACTCCTTGGGTGGAAAGGGGTGAAGGCTGCTGGGCAGGGGGGGCAGGGCCCTCACCTGAGCTTGCTCTTCAGGGCCACCATCTCCCTCCCCAGGGCCTCGTTGCTCTCCGTGGCCTCGTCCAGCTCCCGCTGCAGCTTCCTGCGGCTGGCATTGATGCGCTGGGACTCCTCCTCCGCCTCCTCCAGCTGGCGCTTCAGCTGCTTCACCCGGGCGCTGGCCTTGTCTGCCTGGGGGTGGGGAGACCGACAGGGGCTTCAGAGCCGCCCCGGTGTTTCTGGCAGGGGATGATGGGAGTGGAGGTTCCCACTCAGCTCTGCCACAGCATTCCCGCTCCCTCCCCTGCCTACCTGGCCAGGAATGCACCTACCTGGTCCTTGTACTGCTCGGCCTGCTTCCTCTCGTCCTCCGCCTGCAGCAGAGTCTCCTTCAGCTTCTTGTCCTTCTGGCGCAGGGCCTTGGCCACCGTCTGCTTTTCCCTGTAGAAAGGCAGAAAGGCGCTCAAAGGGGCTAGTCCACATGAAGCTCTCCAGGGCTTGAAAGCAACAGCCCAGCCGAATCCAAAGACAGAACAATCTGCCACCTTAAAATGAGCAGTCGGCATGTTCCTTTCCTGGAAAGAGACTCTGCCTTGTGAATTGCAATATCAGAGCCAAGGAAGAAAAAAAATGGATGCATTTTTGAAAATATTTCTGAGTTTTGGTCAAATTGTTTCAAAATAGGCTGCTTGTATTTCCACAAAAAGGGGTTTTATTTATCCAGAACTGAATACAAAGTTAAGAAGGTACTGAGAAAAGTTAAAAGCTTTTAAAAAAGGGCATTTTTCAGGTCTGCCTGGATTATTTCATTTATTTATTTATTTTATTTATTTAAATTTATATACTGCCCCATCTCCCTAGGGACTCGGGATTTAGTGATGGCATCTCAAAATTCCCCATGAAGGTTCCCAAGGCCAGGCTTGGAGGTTTGGTGCCAAACACCTGGATGCACAGCTGGACACCCAGACTGCAAACGCCACACACAACACTGCCCTCTTCTGGGCAACCCCCCCCCACACACACACTCACTGCCCCCTTTGGGTACCTGGATTCCTGCTCCAGTTGCTCGTCCAGTTGGCTGATTTTGGCCTCCAAGGCCGAGATTGTGGCCTTGAACTTGGACTTGACGGCCCCCTCCATCTCCTGCAGCTTGGACCGCAGCTCCTTGTTCTGCCGCTCCAGCTGCTGGCGGGCGCTCTCGTTCTTCTGTGCCGTGGCCCGCTCCGTGGCCAGCTCATTGCTCAGCTGCTCCGACTGAAGAGGGGAAGGGGGTTGCCGAGTGGCCATCCGGAGTACGTCACGCCTTTGCCATGCCCCCCTCCCTGGGGGGTTAGGGGCTCACCTGCTGCACCGCCTTGCGGAAGCGGTCGCTCATGGCCTCCATGTTGCCCTGCTCCTCCTCTAGCTCCTCCTCCATCTGGGAGATCTGGGCCTCCAGGCGGCGCTTCTCGTCCTGCAGGCTGGTCCTGGGGGGCAGTTGGGGACATTGCAAGGCCCCCCCAGCCAATATCCACCCCCTCCCCCCTGTGGCTCCCAGGTCCAGTGCTGGGCAGCTCATCCGAGTGGCTCTCTACCCCCAGCTGGCCGGCCCTCTTGACCCCTTACCTGCCCGAGACAGAGCTGGCCAGCTCTTCGGCCAGGTCCTCCTTCTCCTGCTCCGCCTGCTTCCGAGCCCGCTCTGCAGCAGCCAAGTCCTGCCAAGGAAGAGTCTCCCTGAACACCCCCTCTCTATGGATGGATGGGAGACCCCCCACTTTTGGAACCGGGGGCTGTCATTGAACCCATCCCTAGAGGCCTCGCTTTGATAGGATTCCCCACATGGGCAAAGGAGATGTTTTAAATGGCTGTTTGGCCAGATTTCAATCCTGCGCTTCTCCTGGGGTTGGGGGTGCCCTGTGCAGCTCCCCCTCCTCAACCTTCTTCCCCAGAACCTCCCTCTGCAGAGGCTGGCCGGAGTGACTTCCATGGCTGATGGCAGAGCTAGGTCGTCCCACTTCAGCCCTTCATTCCTCTCTCTCTCTCGCACACACATGCGTGTCCCGGGTGATGGGCATCCACGAGTCCCCTCCCGGCCTCTCCAGCTCACCTCTTGCAGCTGCATCAGCTCTGCCTCCAGGTTCTTTGCTTTCTTCTCGTTCTCCCGGGCAGTGGCAAAGACCTCTTCCCGGGCAGCCCGGGCATCGTCCAGCTCCCGCTGGAAGTCCTTCATCTGGGCCTGGGAGCAAGTCAGAGGGTCGCTTTTAGCTCAGGCCTTCCTCCTGCCCCCTCCTGTAATCCCCTTGGCCCCCCATCTTCCAGAACCAATGAGGGGGGGGAGCTTGGGGGCTGTCTCCCAAATGCATCTGGAGCCACCCCTGGGGAAGCAGGGGGGGCTGCTCCAGAAGGACGGTGGGTCTCCCAACCTGCAGTTTCCGCAGCTGCTTGATGGCTTCCTCACGGCCCTTGATGGCGGAGTCCACCTGCCCTTCCAGGTCTTTGAGGTCCACCTCCAGCTTCTTCTTGGTGGCCGCTGCCAGTCCCCGTTGCTTGCGCTCGTCTTCCAGTTCCACCTCCAGCTCATGGAGCTGGTGAAGGGGGAGGAGAGAGCGGGAGGGGTGATGCCACGCAGCTTGGAGTCTGCATCCATAGCCACCCACGCCCACCCTTCTAACTCTCGCAGCCCTGGAGGGAGGATGCCCATTCAGGAAGAGGTCGCCTTCCTTCTGCCTGGCATGGAAGGGATGCCCGCAATGGGAAGCAGGGGCTCTTGTACCTGCTTCTGCAGCTGCCGGCGCTTCTCTTCGTTCTGCTCATCCCGGGCTTGCAAGTCCCTCTCGAACTGCCCCTTCAGGGCTTGCATGTTGACCTCCAGCCTCAGCTTGGCATCCTCGGTGGCCTGCAGCTCATCTTCCAGCTCCTCCAGCTGAGTCTTCATTTCTTCCACCTGCTGCTCCAGGGCCCGTTTGGACTTCTCCAGGTCATGGACCTTCCCAGCCAAAAGAGAGTGAAAGAGGAGATGGGGGAGGAGGAGGAGAGATGTGGGGATGGGGAGGAGGAGGGACTTACATTCTTGCCAACGTCATCCTTGGAGCTCACGAGGTCTTCCATCTCTGCTCTCAGCAATTTGTTGGTCCTCTCCAGCTCCTCCTTGGCTTCCAGGGCCTCCTCCAGAGCCCGGGCCAGTGAAAGTGCTTTGGTCTCCTTTTCTCTGGCTTCGGCTTCTGCTCGGTCTCGTTCCTCAGCATATTTGGAAGAGATGTTCTTCTCCTCAGCAAGCATCTGCGAAGGCAGAGAAGGGGTTGGGGGGGAGGGGAGGTCACTTGAATGAAGCCATGTCTACTTTTCCTTATCTGCCTACAAAATTCAGGTGACTGGGTAGAATATTAACATTACTAAAACTGTTTGGATGGATACACTGAATTAATTTACTAAAGCCTTTAATTAATCAACAGATGTATTAATGTAGTGAAACACAGGTCAACGATTGCATTAAGTCCAGTTGCACTCGGTAGAACATAGCTCGACAGGATGGGAGATCAAAGAGTTCCACTCTCACCTGGTCAAATTTCTTCTGCTTCTTCTCCAGGTTAGAAACCATCTGACGTTGGTTATCGAGGTCAACCACAAGGTCATCCAGTTCCTGCTGAAGCCGGTTCTTGGTTTTTTCCAGTTTGTCGTATGAAGCAGCTTTTTCCTCAAACTGCTGGGTGAGGCCCTCCACTTCCTTCTGGAGCCTCTTCTTGCCTTCCTCCAGGGCTTCAATGGTGCCAAGATACTCTTGCATCTTCCTCTTGGAGTCTGAGAGCTGCAGGTGGGATTCAGAGCAGAGTCAGGAGGACCCCTTGAGTCTGTTCAACAGGGCAGCCCCCATCGTTAAAGACTGGGAGGGGAGGGTCTCTTATTCCTGAGCAGGGTGGGTCCCACCACCATTGGGCATCTTCTCTTGGGCCAACAAAATGCCATGGGATGGCCCCATGCTTTGGAACACTAACGGGCATTTGAATGCCCCAAATTGACAGCCAGATAGTGGGACCCAAGGAAGACTTAAGCCACCTCCCCTAATGTTGAGTTTGTAACCTTGCTTGGGTGTAGATTTGGGCTCAATGACCACTTGTGGTGGGTCTAAAACAGCAGTGAAAGCCAACCAACCTTGCAAGAGTTGGGCAAGGCAGAAACAGGCAAGGCAGAAACGATCACAACTGTTCGTACCTGCACATTTAATGTTGACACCTGCCTCTCCAGATTCTGCTTGGCTTCCACCTCTTCCTCCAGCTGTTCCTGCAGGCCATTCTTCTCATCCTCCATTTGCCGAAGCTTGGTGGACAGGTTGAGCTTCTGCCGAGTTTCCTCCTGCAGCAGCTCCTGGACAGGGGACAGCCCTGGGTGAACTCCTTCCCAAGGACCCACCTCAGCCTTCCCCAGACCGGAGCCCACAAAGCACCTACCTGAGTGTCTTGCAGCTGGGAGCTCAGAGTCACCACGTCTTTGGTCAACTTGATGCTCTTGCCCTCGGCTTCGTTCAGGAGAACTGCCATGCTTTCAGCCTCTGCCTAGAAAAGGGAAACGGCATCAGGAGCATCAATCTGCCTGGTGCTTAATTTCCAGCATTGATATCCTGCGCTTCTAGGAAATAGCAGCTCAAAAGAAGAAGCAGCAGCAGCAGCAGCAGCTAAGAATAAGGCAAAATAGCTCCCCAAAGGAAAAGAGGACAGCAGGCGGATCGAATTGGGTTGCTGGAGATGACAAAAAGGCCACTTCCTCAGCAGCCGAGATCTCTCGGAGCTCTACTACTGAACACCTGTTGTGCACCCAGCAGCAAAGGTACGCCAAGCAGCCCCACCAGCACTATGGAAGCAGCCCAAACAGGAAAGAGGAGCCAAGATGTTTGTGGGATCTGGGCTGAACAGGACTCCCTCCTGGGTAAACCCCACGGAAGGCACAGCACCCTGGAACCCCAGCTCTGCCTTCTGCCAGCCATGGACAAGGAAGGCTCAGCAGCTGGTTGGGGGTCTGGGGCCTTCCCTGGCTGGCTGTTTTTGTCACGGTGGGGAAGGATCCCCCCTTCAGAGTTACCTGCAGTTTGTGGACTTTCTCGTTGAGCTCTGTCCGGACTCGCTCCCCATCGGCAAACTTGGACTGCAGCTCTTGCATTTGCCCCTCCAGCTTCTTTTTCTTGTACTCCACCTCCTGCTTGGCCTGGTTGAGCGACCGGATCTCGTTGCTCAGGTCCGCATTGCCCTTCTCCAGTGTCTGCTTGGTCTTGTCCAGGTTGGCCTTGGCCTGAAAGCATCAAAGACGTTCAGCCAGGCAGGAGGATGGTCTGGAATGGGCAGGGCCTCATGGCGGGGGCCCCCTCCCCTTCTGCCCATCTAGGTTACCCGCTTGAACTGCTCCAGCTGCTCGGCCAGCTCTTCCACGGCCTGGGTGTGCCTCTGGCGCATCTCCTGCACCTGGGCCTCGTGGGTTCGCGTCTCCTCCTCCAGCGCTCGCTTCAGGACTGTCACCTCCTGCTCCCTCTTCGCTCTGAGCCCGGCACAAAGGACCATGAAGCGGGTGAGGCCTCCCTGACCACCCCCACCTTCCCACCGGAGGCCTGCTTCCTTGCAGGTCAGCCCGGACCGCCCTGGGCTCCCCGTCCCACCTGAGCTCCTGCTGGGTGGCCGTGCTGTCCAAGGTGTCTTCCAGCTCTGTTTTGAGGGCCTCCAGCTCCTCGCCCAGGTCCCGCTTCTGCTTCTCGGCTTTGTTGCGTGCCGCCCGCTCAGAGTCCAGGTCTTCCTGCAGGTCCGAGATGTGAGCTTCCAACTCCCGGATCTTTTTCAGCGCATTGTTCTTCTGGCTCATCTCGTCCTCCAGTCTGGGCAAGGGAAACAGAAAGGGGCTTCAACCCACAAGGCCGGCTGGCTTGACTGCAGCAATGCTGGTCTTGTCTGGGGGCTTTGAGTGATTCCCACTGTGCAGAAGAACCGGAGGAGGGAGCGGAAAGAAGGTCCCTGGCGGGAAAGAGACCTCCTGGCTGGCCAGATGGACGTCCCTCTGGAACACAACAGCCCTTCCCTGGAAAACCATCCTCTGCCCTCCCACCCTGTGGAGGCCGCCTGCCCCCTGCACCTTCCCGAGGCTCTTGGCCATGTGGGGAGCCAGCGGGGGTGGGGGGAGAGTGCCCCACCTGGCCAAGGCGGCCTGCAGCTCCTCCTCCTTCTTGGCCAGCTGCATCTTCAGCTCAGCAATCTGGGCCTGGAGGTCAGCGATCTGCTCGTGGAGGTCACTCGAGTCCCCCTCCAGCTTCCTCTTCATCTTCTCCAGTTCTTGCCGGCATTTCTCTTCCTTCTTCAGGCGGACTTCCAGTTCCGAAATCATGGACTCGTGCTTGTTCTTCAGCTTGGTCAGGTTCTTGGCTTTTTCCTCCTCCTCGGCCAGGTTTGTGGTCAGATCGCTGACTCTTTCCTCCAGGAGCTTCCTTTCCTGGGGTGGGGGAGGAAAGAAGCCTTCCCTAAAGCCTGGAGCAGGAGGAGGAGGTAGCACTCGGGTAGGGGGGCCCAAGGCAGATGGTCAACTGGTGAAATGGCTCCCCCAACCAGGACCGAAGCCTTGCCCATCTCCCAGATGCGGCGTTCCAAGGCTGGAGGCAAAACAGCCCCACCGCAGGACCGCTGCCCCCCCAGCCGCCCCCTGGGCTCGCCTGCACTGGGGGGGAGGGGCACTCTCCTCACCCCCTGGCCTTGGGGGCCAAGGGGAGGGTGAGCCGGCTCCAACCTTGGAGAGCTTGTTGTTTTGGTCTTCCATGACCAAGATGTCGTCCTCCATCTTCTTGATTTTCCCTTCCGCAGTGACCTTCTCCAGCTGCAGCTTCTGCCTCGCTGCTTCCTCCTCCTCCAGCTGGTCCTCCAAGTCCTTTGGGGGTCACAAGGATGGGGAGAAGGAGAAGTGAGGGGGGGGGGACAAACGGCCAGTAACGGCTCCTGGCCGTGAAGCCACCTTCGGCTTCTTCCTCACTCTTCTGCCATCCCTAAAAGCCTCCAGGCTGAGCTGTGTCCGGGGTCCCCAACTCGGGTTTGCACGTGGCAGACAGAATTAAGGCTCTCCTGCTCCCTACAAGCCACTAGTCCTCACAGAGGTGAATCTTAGATGAAACGGTGCCAGTGTGGCTTGCAATGGCTTTTCCCTGGCTCCCGCCCCCCAGCCCACTGGCTTGGCCCTCCGAGGGGGGGAGGCTTGAGGGACCCGGCTTCTGCCTTGGGGAAAGCCATCTTTTTTCTGAAACGGAGCTGGAAGAGGCAGTGGGTGAGGCTGAAGGCAAAGCTTTGCAGGGCTGACTGGGGTGCCCTCCGGCTGCCAACCCCGCCTGGGTACCAGCATCTGCTGCTGCAGCTTCTTCTTCTCAGTCTGTAGCTGCTGCCCACGCTCCTCTTCCTCCTCGATCCGGGCCTCCATCTCGTGCAGGATCTCCTCCAGCTCCTGCTTCTTGGCAGCCAGGCGAATCCGCATCTCCTCAGCCTCCGCGTAGAGCTCGGTCTCGGCCTGCAGCTGCTCCTGGAGTAGGTTCTTCTCTTCGCTCAGCTGCTCCGGAGGGAGAGGGGGGTGTTCAGCCAGGAGGATGCCCTGCCTGGGGCACCGTAGGCTTGGCTAACCCCCTGGGTGGGCTCTGGTGGGCTGAGAAAGCCACACCTGCACCTCCACAGTGTCCCACCTTTTGGCCTCCAGATGCTTCTAACATCTGGAGTAGACTGTGCAGTGGGTCAAGAAGGCAAGAGGGCCGGCTGGCCAGTGGCTCCTTCTCTGGGCATCCCAGGGTGAGCCAGGCACTCTGAGCAAAGCCCTTCACAGGGCAAAGCTGCTCTCAAGGGCAGCTGCCCACCCTCCACTTGCCCCCCAGGTGGGCTGGGGGCCAGCAATTCCTTGCAGAGGCTCAGGAGGAGCAGGTGGGCTCACCTGGCTGTGCTTGAGCTCCAGCTCCTTCAGCTCACTCTCGGCCTTGACCTGCCTCTCCTTCACCATCTTCAGCTCCTCGTCCTTGGCCTGCATCTCTTCTTCTTGCCGGGTGACCTGCAGCAGCGGCTTCACCTGCAAAGCAAGAATGTTTGGGGTCATTCATTCCCGACCACTTTGGGGCTCAGCCTGCCTGGCCCAGCAGAAGCAAGACTGGTGTTTCGGGGGTCAGCCTGTCGGGACTGGAGAGCGGAGAGAAATACAGCCCACCCGGGCTCCCCTGTCACCCCGGGGCAGTCTGGCTTCCAGGGTCTCAGGGGGGCTCTCCCCAAGGACCAGCCACTTACTTTGGTGAAGAGTCTCCACCACTGCCAGTTTCTCAGCTTCAGGTAAGCAGCGCAGTTCCTCTGGATGACCTTCATGGCGGTCAGCTGCTGCTGCCTCTTGGCAAAAGCCCTGCAGAAGTGAAGCATGAAACCTTGGCACCCCCAGATGTCTGCCATCAGCAAGGGAGGCTGCGAGGAGCCCCTCAGCATTCCACCCAGAGCCCTGGAGGCACCGCTGGACCTGCGGGGTGGGCTGGGGGCCCCACTGGCTGGCTCCCCCTGAGAGAGCCTCACTTTCTGGCCAGGTAGCCCCGGCACTGAGCCTGGAAGGAGATGATGATGTCTGTGATCCTGAGGTCTCGCTCCTCCTCCAGGTGAGCCAGGACGCCAGTCCGGAAGAAGATCTTGCTCTGGCCAATCCTGTACAGGTTGGGATCCAGTTCCAAGGCTTTGATCTATTGGGGAAGGGGGAGGTGCAGTGTTGATCCTCGAAAGAACTTAATGGGTTCTCTCACTTTCTTCCCAACAGGGCAGGCGCTGCTTGATCAGTAGAAGTCCAACAGGTGGAGTTTGGGCTTCTGATGCCAATAAGCTATTAAGGCACAAAAGCCTCTTTGGGAAGGGAGGGAGGGAGGGAGGGGTGGTTGGTAGGAAAAGTATATATTTTTCCAATGCATTTTTGAACATGTGCAATCAATTCATGCGGGTCTCAATGAATTCGAAACTGTGCTTAAGACCAAAGATACAAGGCGGCAAAGAGAAGGGAGCCTGGAGGAAAAATGCTCACCATCAGGATGCAGGCCTGCTTCCCATCCATGAAGCCTTTGGGGATGGCGTTAGGAGCCAGGATTTCATACCTGTGCGGGGAAAGCACCCAAAAAGCACATCACTCACTTCACTGCGACCTTAAGCTTGGACTCTTGTCACGTTCCATTTCCTGCTCCCTTTGTGGAGAAACCTTTAGAAATATCCCCCTCCCCAAACCACAAGACTCTCCTAGACAGCCCTGATCCCACAGATCTGCTCTGCTCTTGGGGAGGGGGGCAAATTCATTGGGTTAGCCTTGCTTTATGGTCAGAAGAGGGGTGCTGCCCATTTCTCATTCACCCAAGAGGAGAGTTTTCCCTGCTGATCTCCCCAGGCCTTGGCACGCTTTGGGCACCCGGCTCCTGCCCGTCTGGATGAGTTCCAGGGCCCCCAGCCTGTCTCTTGCAGAAGCCCCCTTACCGCTGCCGGAATTCCTGGAAGACAATCCTGTTTGGGAAGCCCTGGCGGCAGATACGGATGCCCTCCAAGACTCCATTGCACCTCAGCTGCTCCAGCACCAGGTGGGCGTCCAGTTTCCCTGCCTGGAAGAAACAAAGGAGGGGGGTGACCCGGCTGGAGAGGAGGGAGGGAGGGAGGGGATGCCGATGGGCCCTTCGGTCCCTGGAGTCCTAAGGTGGCCTAAAACAGCCCCACAGCAATATCCTTGGAGAAACCCTCTTTGGCAAAGAGATTCCAGACCCCGGAGTGAGATGCTCGGTCCCCAAAAGAGGTCAAGGGCCACACCGGACACCCCTTGAGTAGGGGAGCATTGGGGAGAGCCAATCCCTCTTTCTGCAGATGCATTGAACCCAAACTCCCATGCTGGCTGGGAGTGATGGGAGAGTCCAGCTCGGCTGGGGTGCCTGACTTTAGGTAGGGAAGGGCTGCCCAGCATCTGCCAGGTGGGAGCCCCGCTGGGGCACGGACCCTTTTCTCGTGGTTTGGGATGATGCAGCGGACAAAGTTTGGGTTGGTGTTCCTCAGGGTGGTCATGAGCTTGGTCAGCTGCTCCTTGTAGAGCTGCCCCACTGTCC